>CM040400.1:84819659-84909659 GCA_022702515.1 Ilyophis sp. 1 JC-2022 | reverse complement strand
ACACACACACACACACACACACACACACACACACACACACACACACACACTATACACACATACTGAGAGCAGGAGCCTCAGAGCCTTCCCCCTGAAATCAAGCTCTGCAAGAGGGCAGAGACTGTTACCACATATACACTATACACACACATACACATACTACACACACACACACACTATACACATACACTATATACACACACATACTATACACACACACACACATACTATACACACACACACACACACACACACACACTATACACACACACTATACACACATACTATACACACACACACACACACACACAAACACTATACACATACACACACATAAACACTACATACACATACACTATACACAAACACACACTATACACACATATACACTATACACACACACACACACCATTATCACAGCTCCATACTGCTGTATGTTTAGACAGAGGTGGTTTCTCTCACCTGACCAGGTGGGCCCAGTGTTCTGCAGTTCAGGTACATCCCAGGGGTCCTGAGGCTGGGGTTGGAGGGAAGAGTCAGGCTGAATCAGATCCGCAGTGGAGACAGCTGGGAGGATCGGAACATCCTTAACTACTGCACTACCATCTCCTGGGGGGATAAAATGTTTCAAATCACTGTCAAAGTCATGTAGAATAATTATTTAACAGTCATCTCCTAAAATAACAGGATTTTAGGAATAACAGGATTTTAACGGCTGTTTGCGGCTGGAGTAATTTACATAATGCCTCTTAACTGATCACCTGCAAAGTGTGAAATGATAACACGTGCAAATACTTTGGTTGTGCACACAAAATAACACCCCTAATTTGGGATGTTAGTAAATCGACCCCTGTGTGTATCACACAGCAGGTAATGCACTACACGTATCAGAGTAGGGCCGTGTCCGAATACGAGCCCTACACCCTTTTGGGGGCGCATATTTGAGTCCACTTCGTCAAAAAGCTTTTGAGTGGGCGACTTTCTCACAAATGGGGGCACTTAAATACCAGGATGAACCCCTTATTTCCGGGGCTTTGTTGAAAGAATTCAAGAGCACATTCATCCGACAATTTCAGTAAGTAACCCGGAAGTAAAAGCGTAAAAAACATAGAGTGTATATGTATATGTATATCTATGGTATAAGATTCATATTACAAAATACACTTTTTTTATTTTTGTTAATTCTATCTTCATTCATAATCTACACTTTGTTACAATCATCATATGTTAACTGATTAATATTCTTAATAAAAATAACTTCACTAGTTTGGAAAGAGTTTCACATTATCCATATGTTTGCATATGGACGGTTGGGACATGCCCCTGCCAATATTTTGGGAGGACAGAATTGTCCCTACCAATATTTGAGCGAACTCAGCGGCAACGTCTCCAAGACGACCAATTTAGGCATGCTAGCATTTGATTGGCTGAAATGAGGAGGTTCTTTTTCAAATATTCGCTCGATCTGAAGGCTCACATGACATCACGTTCAAATATCGTACTTACTGCCAGACACGGAGGAGGCGAGAGATGATCTGTGTGTGCCAGACACGGAGGAGGCGAGAGATGATCTGTGTGTGCTGACTACGGAGGAGGCGAGAGATGATCTGTGTGTGCCAGACACGGAGGAGGCGAGAGATGATCTGTGTGTGCTGACTACGGAGGAGGCGAGAGATGATCTGTGTGTGCCAGACACGGAGGAGGCGAGAGATGATCTGTGTGTGCTGACTACGGAGGAGGCGAGAGATGATCTGTGTGTGCCAGACACGGAGGAGGCGAGAGATGATCTGTGTGTGCTGACTACGGAGGAGGCGAGAGATGATCTGTGTGTGCCAGACACGGAGGAGGCGAGAGATGATCTGTGTGTGCTGACTACGGAGGAGGCGAGAGATGATCTGTGTGTGCTGACTACGGAGGAGGCGAGAGATGATCTGTGTGTGCCAGACACGGAGGAGGCGAGAGATGATCTGTGTGTGCCAGACACGGAGGAGGCGAGAGATGATCTGTGTGTGCCCGACACGGAGGAGGCGAGAGATGATCTGTGTGTGCCAGACACGGAGGAGGCGAGAGATGATCTGTGTGTGCCAGACACGGAGGAGGCGAGAGATGATCTGTGTGTGCTGACTACGGAGGAGGCGAGAGATGATCTGTGTGTGCCCGACACAGAGGAGGCGAGAGATGATCTGTGTGTGCTGACTACGGAGGAGGCGAGAGATGATCTGTGTGTGCCCGACACGGAGGAGGCGAGAGATGATCTGTGTGTGCCAGACACGGAGGAGGCGAGAGATGATCTGTGTGTGCTGACTACGGAGGAGGCGAGAGATGATCTGTGTGTGCCAGACACGGAGGAGGCGAGAGATGATCTGTGTGTGCTGACTACGGAGGAGGCGAGAGATGATCTGTGTGTGCCAGACACGGAGGAGGCGAGAGATGATCTGTGTGTGCTGACTACGGAGGAGGCGAGAGATGATCTGTGTGTGCCAGACACGGAGGAGGCGAGAGATGATCTGTGTGTGCCAGACACGGAGGAGGCGAGAGATGATCTGTGTGTGCTGACTACGGAGGAGGCGAGAGATGATCTGTGTGTGCCAGACACGGAGGAGGCGAGAGATGATCTGTGTGTGCCAGACACGGAGGAGGCGAGAGATGATCTGTGTGTGCTGACTACGGAGGAGGCGAGAGATGATCTGTGTGTGCTGACTACGGTAGGTAACACTTTATCTCGTTGAACCCTGAAGTTATCAGGGTTGTCAGTTCATACCTCAAGCATGGGCGAAAATGTAGTCTTTCAGATGACCGTCTGACTCCCTTTTCCTGAGGAAAGTTTCCTCTATTGCCTGCACTGCACAGCACACATACGTCATTTTGTCCATGCCAAAAAAGATAAGGGACATCAGGAGCTTTTTCACCACCCTGACTAGCGTAAGTAATCTGCAGTAAACTAACTAGCCATTAGCCACGTTGATTTAAAATGAAAACCTGTTAGCTACCTTTACCTATTTTTGCTACCAGTGATGTTGTATGCTCGAATCTGACCTTTGCTGCGTGACTATGCTATGCATTTTTTCACCTCCCATTTAATGTCAATGCATTTATATTTTTATTTTCACTCGGTCTACTTTAACATGTTCGTGGGGGTGATCCTGCATTGATGGTACATGTTAGCTCCTGCTAGGCCTTTACTTTCCCAGTTCATGACGCCGGTACTGACAATACTAAACAATTTTCTTTTCCCTTTATTGAACATCTGCTAATAAAACTTTGATTCCAGTGTCAGAATAATTATTTCCTTTGCTTTTTCTGGGCCATTTTGACTAAGTATGGACCTTTAAATGGAAGTGACAGCCTCCATATAAGGCAATTAATGGGCGTGGATTTATGCTAATCGCAAAATAACGTGGATGTGCTTAGTACGTGAATATGAACAAATCTGCCTTTCCAACACGGTTTGATGAATCCGGTGTACATTTTTTGTACCAACTCGTTTCGTACATAAATTAACGTGCATATTTAGGAACGCTTCATAAATGAGGGCCATTGTACACAATTCTTACATTGTAGATACATATACACTACACACACTATTCAGGCAATACTTACAACATCCATAATCACACACCATACACACTTTACAAACACATAAGACTTACATTATAAATACTTAATCACATACATTATATGCACACTACACATACTATATACACATACACAAATTATACACACACTACACATACAAACTGTACACTATACATACACTATACAAACTACACAATATTATAAAATATTATACATACATTACACACACTATTTAAAAATTATACACAGAATACTTTATACATAATACACACTCACACACTATATACACACTAGACAAACACTGTACACATGATACACACTCATTCACGCAATACACCCACAAAATGTACATTATACACACACAACCACCATACACAAGAAACACTATACATACACTATATACAAGCACACATACAAAAAAACCTATGCAATATACACACACTATACATACACAGGCCCACACATAATATACACTATACACACAATAAATAATATACATACTTGCTCAATAAACATAGGGTACACACTCAGCCCTCATACACATACATTCACCCACACATACACAAAGACTCTCTCACACACGCACCGTTGGGAGAATAAGAGTTCTGTCTGTCTGTCTCTCTGGGCTCTGTCAGTTGGTCCTCCATTTCTGGGAGAGGGGCCATCCGTCTGAAATGCATAACCAATCACATAATTCAGAACAAACATCAGAACCAATCACATCAGTCAGAACAAACCTCAGAACCAATCACATAATTCAAAACAAACCTCAGAACCAATCACATCATTCAGAACAAACCTCAGAGACAATCACATCATTCAGAACAAACAAGAAAGTTACAAGAGCGAGAGACATATAGAGAGAGAGATGTAAGGGAGAGAGGGAGAGAGGAGCGAGAGACATATAGAGAGAGAGATGTGAGAGGTAGGGAGAGAGGAGCGAGAGACATAAAGAGAGAGAGATGTAAGGGAGAGGGGGAGGAGTGAGAGACATATAGAGAGATGTAAGGGAGAGAGGGAGAGAGGAGCGAGAGACATATAGAGAGAGAGATGTAAGGGGGGGAGGGGAGCAGCTCAAAAGGAGGGCAACTGATGGGAACAAAATTGATTTGTAGTGACCTGTGTGTTTCTGTTTGTGTGTGTGTGTTTGTGTATGCTTGTGGGGGTGTGTGTGGGGCTGTGTTTGTGCGTGCGTGTGTGTGTGTTTGTGGGTGGGTGGGGGTGTGTGTATCAGTGGCGGCCGGCCTATAGAGGGCGCTGGGGCGCCGCCCCCCCTCCCCCACATACAAATTTTTTTAAAAGTTTTTAAAAAATTATTATTTTTTATTATTATTTTTTATTATTATTTAATTTTTTAGTAGCTTAAAATTATTATTTTTTATTATTATTTAATTTTTTAGTAGCTTAAACATGTTATATGTTGGCCTTGCGTTGTCTAAAGTTTAATACATTACATATGCATGTTCAGGGGCCTGCGGGGCGCCGGTAACGTTATGGTGAATCAGAGCACTCATTCATTTTCAGGCGAGCCTCCAGATTCTGCTGCCTGATTCGCGGTCAAAAAAGTAGCCCCCGGGGCGCAGGCCTGTGCGCCCCGGACTATCCTACCCTTTTCTGATTAGTCCTCATGGTTTATGATATTATTGGATTGGATTTAAGGCATGTTTATCACGCCCAGCCGGCATCTAGCAGGATATCACTACGCACTAAGTACTACGGCTAGGTTCAGTCGGCTGCTACGCATTCATTCAAATAGACCTAGACCAAGCGAGAGAGATAATTCGAAATGGCTTCTTCAAGTGGAACAGAAAGCAAAGAAAATTCGGTTATTTCTTTGCAAAAAGAACCTTTCTCAAGGCGTTCATTGGAAGAAAAGAAAAGAGTAAAGGAACTTGGACCAGAGCGACCAGATTTGTACATTCAACAGCAAACAAGTGATCGCGGTCGGGCCGGGGCTTCTCTCGCTCGTGTTATGACAAACGGAGTTGGCTAGCTGGATGTGCTGTGAGTAATGCGTTATATTGCTTTCCGTTTGCTATTTCAAAGTGCTGGCACCGAACCATTGTGGACAACGACGGGGGTACGAGACCTAAAACATCTTGCTGAAAAGTGCAAACGGCATGAGTAGCCGCAGCCATCTTGACAACAGTATGAAGCTAAACTTTTTTGGCAGGCTTAGCATTGCTGAACAACTTGATGAAGGCTACAGAATTGGCATTAGAAAGCATAACGAAGAGGTGACAAAAAATTTATGTTCAAGTAGTGGTTTTAGGCAACATTAGTGTGTTGTTGTGTTGTAATGGGCCAATTCACCTTTAGTGTTGTATGTCTTTGTCTCAAAATGTATGATGACTCATTTGAATGACCAGTCAAGTAGGCTCTTCTCAGTCTGAGGTTTTTAGCGGTTTAGCAATACAAAGGAATTGTGCAGCAAGGAGTTGTGTGTGGGGGGCAGCAATTAGCACCTCTCTAGGCAACATGACAGTGCTGTTGTGTTTGATTTGGACCCGGTGCTGCCAGGAGGTCTGTGTGATCTGTTTGAAGTCTAAATCTGAATGTATGAGTCCTGCCTAACTTGAATGAACAGAGGCTCCTCCACTGTTCAGTGATGTCTTACTTGAAAAACTGTCCTCCACTGTTGCCAATTAAACTGTCTTATGCAACTGAGACACAAGGTGGCTTGTTTTTTCTGTTTAAAGTCAAAGTCAGATGTATTTGTTTTTTTTTAGAAATGCTAGCGCCCCAACCTATATTTAGATCACCAGCCGCCACTGGTGTGTATGGGTGCAGGTGTGTTTGTGTGGGTGTTTGTGTATATGGGTGGGGGTGTGTGTATATGGGTGGTGGGGTGTGTGTGGGTGTTTGTGTATATGGGTGGGGGGGTGGGGGTGTGTGGGTGTTTGTGTATATGGGTGGGGGTGTTTGTGTATATGGGTGGGGGTGTGTGTGTGGGTGTTTGTGTATATGGGTGGGGGTGTGTGTGTGGGTGTTTGTGTATATGGGTGGGGGTGTGTGTGTATATGGGTGGGGGTGTTTGTGTGTGGATGTTTGTGGGTGAGTGGGTGGGTGAATGAGTGTGTGGGTGGGTGTTTGTGAGTGGGTGAGTGAGTTGAGTGGGTGGGTGGGTGAGTGAGTTAGTGGGTGAGTGAGTGGGTGGGTGGGTGAGTGTGTGGGTGTTTGTAGGTGGGTGGGTGTTTGTGAGTGGGTGAGTGAGTGGGTGGGTGGGTGGGTGAGTGAGTTAGTGGGTGAGTGAGTGGGTGGGTGAGTGTGTGGGTGTTTGTAGGTGGGTGGGTTTGTGGGTGTTTGTGAGTGAGTGGGTGAGTGAGTGGGTGGGTGAGTGGGTGAGTGAGTGGGTGAGTGAGTGGGTGGGTGGGTGGGTGAGTGGGTGAGTGAGTGGGTGGGTGGGTGGGTGAGTGGGTGTTTGTGGGTGGGTGGCTGACAGTATTTGTGCCCTGTCCCAATGACCGCTTTGCACTTGTGTGCATGTATCAGAGAGCAGGTCATGCACTGTGCGGTCGATTTACTAAAGGTGTACAAAGGTGTACAAAATCACATGTAAAACTGCTCCCACCCGCAAAAAATCGTCCGAGGTGCAAAGAGGTCTGTACGTCTTAAAATTGAAAGATTTTTACGGGTTCACCTGATTGAAAATGCAAAATTGAGCATCCCTTCGTTATTTTGCATAATAGTGGGAGGAGGTCATGCAAATAGATTACTTTAGCACGTGTAAAGTGATTTACTAAAACCCGAAAGTTTGTACTCGCGGGTGCATTTTAGTAAATGGAAAGAAGGTAATAAAAGACACGGAATCAATGAGATGATGGCTGTCATTGTAGGAACTCGGAAGACAGAACACGGGTGTGTTTGGAATATCCTTAATTGAACGTTCTGAATGATTGCGTAACAATGGGGGCTAATTAACTGGCCCATTCTAGCTAACGCTCAAAATACACAAAAAGATTATTTGTGGATACATAGAGACAGAGCGCCACGCGTCATACTCTGAAAACCACGCCCACCGTGGGGGAAAACAATCCGCCCGAAACAGTGTCACAAACGGGAAAACGCCGGTCGCTTGCTAAGAACCACTGATCTAGAACATTTAATTTCAGGTCAATGCGAAGAACACCACATTTCAGCATGTCAAAAGACTATTTTGATACCCTGTGTCTACCAGAGAGGAAAAGGTATTTTGACAAACGCAATATTGTTGGACTCCCTCAAAGTCCCTTCTCCTTTCCTTGCATGTCTTGGAGAAATGATCCCGTGGAACGGCCAGAAGTTACATAGCTTTGATATTTACAACCCTAACTATTGATCAAAATATCAGCAGGTAAGATAATGGTTTAATCTAAGATCAAAACACCCAAGTCTAACTACACCTTAACCAGTAATGTTATAGCATACTACTACTACTAGCTATTATAATTATTATTGTTGTTATTAGTAGCCTAATAGGCTAATGTTACTTCTATTTTGCTGGCTTAGCCTAAAACCTGCACTTTTTTTTTTTTGTCTGGCCAAATTAACAACTGTATTTTAACAAATAATTTTAGCAAATTGTATTTTATGAAGGTTCTCAAACTGTTAGAAAATATATCATAAAAAACTTGGCATGAGATTTCCATTGACAGCTGATTGATTTGTCTTTGTTTGGAATCTACACACATACAACGATGATGCCCACAACTCTACTGTAACGTTACTGTAACGTTATAGCACTCTGATTTAGACACATTCCACTACAAACTATTTGCATATGGTCAAAATGTTTTAGCGTTACTTACAGCGATATAGTTAGCTGTAATTGACAATTGGAGAACTTATTTGACTTAGGCTACCTGTGAAAAAAAGCCTGCTGCACACATAAGCATGTCTGCCGACGCCTCACATTTTATTGCTCGGATCCACTTTTATAGACAAGCAATACAACCAATGTCTAATATTACAAACAGTGAATAAGAAAGTAAATAAAACTTCATGATAATAACAAACACTGTTATTCTACATGACTTGATGACGGTTAAAAAAAAAAAGTGTAATCCTGTAACAGTTTTATTTTACAGTGTATTGTGGGGAAAAAAATATTTTAAAATAAACTATTTGTACAAATTTTTTTTTTTAAGTTTCAAAACACTCAGTCATGTAAAATAATTATTTAATGGTCATCTCCTAAAATAACAGGATTTTAACGGCTGGAGTAATTTACATAATGGCTCTTTTCATCTTTGTTGATCACCTGCAAAATGTGAAATGACACATACAAATACTTAAAACGCCCGCAAAATAACACCCCTTATTTGGGATCTTAGTAATTCGACCTGTGTGTATCACAGAGCAGGTAATTCCCAATGTGCCACAATGAGTCACAGACCTTCTCAACAGGTAAAACCAATGCATAAGATATCCAGTATACAAATACATTAGCATTTAAAGTACTATAATATGCAGTATACAAATACATTAGCATTTAAAGTACTATAATATGCAGTATACAAATACATTAGCATTTAAAGTACTATAATATGCAGTATACAAATACATTAGCATTTAAAGTACTATAATATGCAGTATACAAATACATTAGCATTTAAAGTACTATAATATGCAGTATACAAATACATTAGCATTTAAAGTACTATAATATGCAGTATACAAATACATTAGCATTTAAAGTACTATAATATGCAGTATACAAATACATTAGCATTTAAAGTACTATAATATGCAATATACAAATACATTAGCATTTAAAGTACTATAATATGCAGTATACAAATACATTAGCATTTAAAGTACTATAATATGTTAAGTGTAATATATTAACATTTAGTGCGCTATTATATGTGAAGTGGAATTTATTATACAAACACATTAGCATCTAGTGTGCTATATGTGAATAGGAATTTATTGTACAAATACATTAGCATTTAGTGTGCTCTAATATGTGAAGTAGAATTTAGTGTACAAATACTTTAGTGCTTAGCGTGCTATAATATGTGAAGAGGAATTTATTGTACAAATACATTGGCATTTAATGTTCTCGAATATGTGAAGTAGAATTTAGTGAGCAAATACTTTGGCGCTTAGCGTACTGTAGTAGAATAGCATAGAAATCCTTTAGCGCTTAGCATGCTAGAGTAGAATTTAGTGATATACACTCAGTGAACAGGTCTGTAGTGCTGGCACTCACCTGGCTCAGGTGTGTTTCCGTGCTGAAGATGATTTCTGCGTTTATGCGTCCCACATGCCTCCCATCCTGGGCTTTTATAGAGGCAGGGTGTACTGTGGGTCTGTTCCAAAGTCTCTTCCCCAGCGAGGTCGTATCTGTGCTAATCGGCAGAAGACTAATCAATCTTGCCTCAGGGCGGGGCTTACCCACCCCCATACGAGCCTGCCATGGTGATGCCAGAGATTCTCACCATGATGAAGATTTTAATCATGATTCATTTAATTATAGTGATTTCAATCATAGTACAGGTGATGATGGTGACTTTAGACCTGGTGATGGAGGTGACTTTAATGATGGTGAAAAAGACAGTCACTATTTTAATCATGGATGTAGATGGTGATACTTTAATGATGGTGAAAAAGACAGTCAGTATTTTAATTATGGATGTAGATGGTGATACTTTAATGATGGTGAAAAAAGACAGTCAGTATTTTAATTATGGATGTAGATGGTGATACTTTAATGATGGTGAAAAAGACAGTCAGTATTTTAATCATGGATGTAGATGGTGATACTTTAATGATGGTGAAAAAGACAGTCAGTATTTTAATCATGGATGTAGATGGTGATACTTTAATGATGGTGAAAAAGACAGTCAGTATTTTAATCATGGATGTAGATGGTGATACTTTTATTGATGGTGATAAAGATATTATTTTAATGAGTGATTTCAATAAAAGCAATGAAGGTAATGGTAGCGGTGTATTAATGTTTATGAATCCAATAAATAAGTCCAGGTGAACCCAGGTGGATTCACAGTGCAGGGAAATTAGAAGGGTGTTTCAACAGAAAATAATACTTAAAATGTTTATGTATTATATAGCTAGTCAGTGAGCATTTTGGAAATACAAAAACAAATTAAATAAGTTCAGGTTTAGGCAAAGTAACTGAGAAACAAGAGGAATTACTACCACAGTAATCGTGTTTTGAAGAATAGTTTCACTGACTATGATCAGTGCAGTTAACATTGAAGACAGCTCCCTCTGTTGGTTATGAGAGTAATTGCGGTTTGTGATTTTGTCTCCATCTGTAGTGTTTGTGACTAGTGCCCTCTATCTGTGCTCCTGTAAGAACAGGCAGGAGATCAGGCTGTCTGAATCATAGCCCTATCTACTGCGTCCTGTCTCCTGTGTACTGTGTCTGAGTCAGAGCCCTATCTACTGCATCCTGTCTCCTGTGTACTGCGTCGGAAACAGAGCCCTATCTACTGCGTCCCGTCTCCTGTGTACTGTGTCCGAATCAGAGCCCTATCTACTGCATCCTGTCTCCTGTGTACTGTGTCCGAATCAGAGCCCCATCTACTGCATCCTGTCTCCTTTGTACTGGCAGCTGTGTACTGTTTAATATGCAACACGCAAAAAATATCCTCCATACTATCTTTCAACCATACTGTGGAAGTGTGGTAAGATGTACCACCCTTGCGTGGCCATGTCACGTGTTGTTTTTGTTATTTACGAAAACCGTCAGTGAAACTGCGCATCATATTTATACGAGCAAAATGTTTGCGTATTTCTTGAAGTGTGCTCCCGAACATACTCAGCAAAACCTCGGAAGTAAGTATATCATACGGGGGTTTTACATATACTACATTTATAGAAAATTTCACCTATTTAACTACTTTCTCATCCTGTCTACTCAACAAGCATACTCAATAGTATGCCGATTTGGATACAACCGAGGTTGTTAAGATACTCAATATTAAAGGGACAGTTCACTTTCTGGAGTTTTTATTATTTACATCATATTGCATGTTTTTGACAGGTTTTGCATATTAAAAATATTTTAAATATTTGCAGAACTTTCTGATGACCTGCCAGCTTTACAGTGGCAGGTATGGCGGATTTCAAGACTTGAAAAAATCCACTTCAAAAAAGCAGCTTGTGAAAACTGTGTGTGAAACAGGAAGTGCACAGCGGCTCAGAGTTTCTGTACTAGCGTGTGAAACAGGAAGTGCATAGCGGCTCAGTTTCTGCATCAGTGTGTGAAGCAGGAAGTGCACAGCGGCTCAGTTTCTGCATCAGTGTGTGAAGCAGGAAGTGCACAGCGGCTCAGTTTCTGCATCAGTGTGTGAAACAGGAAGTGCACAGCGGCTCAGTTTCTGCATCAGTGTGTGAAGCAGGAAGTGCACAGCGGCTCAGTTTCTGCATCAGTGTGTGAAGCAGGAAGTGCACAGTGGCTCAGAGTTTCTGTACTAGCGTGTGAAACAGGAAGAGCACCCTCCGGCTGTGCTCCACGTGTGCTCTGTCTCTCTGAAGCTCCACCCTCTCTCTCTCCAGCTCTGCCTTGCCCCTTTCCCTCTCCTGTGCAAGCTCCACCCTGTCCATTGCCAGCCCCGCCCTCTCCTGCTCCAGCTCCGCCCTCTCCCGCTCCAGCTCTGCCCTCTGCCTCTCAAGCTGCATCCTGTTTGCTTCTAGCTCCGCCCTCTCCCTCTCCAGCAGCAGGCTGTGGGGAACCAGTCTCCTCTTGGTACGTGGGCGGGGGTTCGGCAGTGATGTCACAGAGGGCAGAGTGGAGTGGGAGGGGCTTAGGGAGGGTCTCTCCACTGCAGCCTCCTCAATAGGGATGAACCAGGGCCAGGAGAGCGCCACGATTGAGTCCTCTACTGCCTCAGCGTGCAATTCCTACACATGCACACACACAAACACACCCAAAAAAAACACTGCGCTACACACATTTCTACTGTAATACACGCGTACACACACATCTTCTGTAGTACACACACATCTACTGTTACAGACATATGCACTATTTTTTCACTAGCTAATACCAGTGTACAGTACCTTGTGTTTGTGAGTCAAGTTTCACAGTACCTTATGATTGTGGGTTATGTTTTCCTGGCTGCCAGAAGGGGTAGTGTTGAGCTCTGTGCCTGCAGGGGTCTCCTTTTCTGTCAGTCAGACAGATCACAGCCGCAATTAGCATGCACGCCAGAGGTCGCGCTAGGATTTTAAACTGCCGGCCTGAATGTCCGGAATGATAACAGATTATCGGGCATATGATTAAAAAAAACGGCCATATCTATTTTCAATTGATGAACGACAGGCAGGTGCATTTAATGATGTAGCCTAACAACATATATTACAGCATAGTGTTATATTTTGGACTGAAAACTATTTGAAAATAAAGGAATAATATAAAAAATTTATATAACAGCATCACCTTGCACAAGCGGATGAATTACATAAAAATTGCGCATTTGGTGTGTGTGACTGCGTGCGTAATGTTTTCTCAACAAAAGCTGTCTTGATTTTGCATCATTAGTTTATTAGAACACATTTTCTTCAGAATAACGAGCAATAACCTAATTTTGAATAACGATTTTAACATTTCTTGACTCCAAGGCAAATTGCAGAGTTGCTTAAGATGCTGTAAGGAAAAGAGCCAGCAACGAGACACGAGACGTGACAATTTGGATCCGACCTAACGTACAATGCTTTTGGGAAAGTCAGACCAAAACAGTGTAGGCTATTGATTTAACAAGGGAAAAAAATGCTGATTATATCAAGCTTATAGCCTATTAAGTTCATAGCCTATGCCAATAACAAAAAAAACGAGCAATCCATATAGGCTCCTTTCATTTGCGACGATGCTTCCTTTCATGGAAGTGAGCAGCTGCTGATGTGAAATCGAATGTCTCGTAAGTTTTAGCGCAGCTTGAGATACGCATGAGTCGCGTAACCTTCTCCTCCTGCAGGCGGCTTCTGAGTGCGGTTTTGATCCGGTTTTGGAGCGAGAATCCCCGCTCACGGTGTGTATTAGTATAGTAATCCATAGTACACTCACGGTGTGTATTAGTATAGTAATCCATAGTACACTCACGGTGTGTATTAGTATAGGAATCTACAGTATACTCACGGTGTGTATTAGTATAGTAATCCATAGTACACTCACGGTGTGTATTAGTATAGGAATCTACAGTATACTCACGGTGTACCCTAGAAGAATGCACTGGAGAGGGAGATGTTGGTACTGCCACCAATGCATTTTGGGTAAGTCTTTCCTGTAATTAGACAAAACAGTAAATAAGTGAACACACACACGTACACGCACATGCGTGTATGCACGCATGCACACACGCACACACACGTGTACGCACGTACACAACGCACCTCCACTTCCTCAGGGCCGAGCCAGAGCACGTAAACAGTGGAAGGGCCGGTGATTCCATGCTCATACAGTGTCCCTGTGGCGGTACTCGGTGTTGCCGTGGACGAGATGGCAGTCTGAATGTGGAACACGTCTGTCGCCATGTCGTCTGACCCCGCAAAGTCAAACAGGATCTGCAGAGAACAGCACATAGCATCATACAACACTACTGTTACAACCGTTACGCTCTATCTGCAGAGAACAGCACATAGCATCATACAACACTACTGTTACAACCGTTACGCTCTATCTGCAGAGAACAGCACATAGCATCATACAACACTACTGTTACAACCGTTACGCTCTATCTGCAGAGAACAGCACATAGCGTCATACAACACTACTGTTACAACCGTTACGCTCTATCTGCAGAGAACAGCACATAGCATCATACAACACTACTGTTACAACCGTTACGCTCTGTCTGCAGAGAACAGCACATAGCGTCATACAACACTACTGTTACAACCGTTACGCTCTATCTGCAGAGAACAGCACATAGCATCATACAACACTACTGTTACAGCCGTTACGCTCTATCTGCAGAGAACAGTACATAGCATCATACAACACTACTGTTACAACCGTTACGCTCTATCTGCAGAGAACAGCACATAGCATCATACAACACTACTGTTACAACCGTTACGCTCTATCTGCAGAAAACAGCACATAGCGTCATACAACACTACTGTTACAACCGTTACGCTCTATCTGCAGAGAACAGCACATAGCATCATACAACACTACTGTTACAACCGTTACGCTCTATCTGCAGAGAACAGCACATAGCATCATACAACACTACTGATACAACCGTTACGCTCTATCTGCAGAGAACAGCACATAGCATCATACAACACTACTGTTACAACCGTTACGCTCTATCTGCAGAGAACAGCACATAGCATCATACAACACTACTGTTACAACCGTTACGCTCTATCTGCAGAAAACAGCACATAGCGTCATACAACACTACTGTTACAACCGTTACGCTCTATCTGCAGAGAACAGCACATAGCATCATACAACACTACTGTTACAACCGTTATGCTCTATCTGCAGAGAACAGCACATAGCATCATACAACACTACTGTTACAACCGTTACGCTCTATCTGCAGAGAACAGCACATAGCATCATACAACACTACTGTTACAACCGTTACGCTCTATCTGCAGAGAACAGCACATAGCGTCATACAACACTACTGTTACAACCGTTACGCTCTATCTGCAGAGAACAGCACATAGCGTCATACAACACTACTGATGATACAACTGTTACGCTCTATCACAGCTCTTACCTTTCCAACACTAACACACAGCTCTTACCTGTGCAACGCTACACTTACCTGAATGGAGTGCTTTAAATAGAATCTTCTCTTGCGTGCTGATCCATCGCCATATTTCACCTGGATGTACACACCGTCCCTCAGCTCTGGCATCAAGGCCAACCTCCCCCGCCTCTCTTCAATAGTCTATAAACACAAACCCCACATCAATAAGAACCCCACCCCTCCTTACACACAAACCCCACCTCTCAATACTAACCCCGCCTCTCATTATACATAAACCCCACCATCATTACACACAAACCACACCCCTCATTATACACAAACCCCACCTCTCCATACTAACCCCACCTCTCATTATACATAAACCCCACCATCATTACACACAAACCACACCCCTCATTATACACAAACCCCACCTCTCAATACTAACCCCACCTCTCATTATACATAAACCCCACCATCATTACACACAAACCACACCCCTTATTATACACAAACCCCACCTCTCAATACTAACCCCACCTCTCATACATAAACTCCACCTCTCAATATTAACCCCACCTCTCATACATAAACTCCACCTCTCAATATTAACACCACCTCTCATACATAAACTCCACCTTTCAATATTAACCCCACCTCTCATACATTAACTCCACCTCTCAATATGAACTCCACCTCTCAATATTAACTCCACCTCTCAATATTAACCCCACCTCTCAATATTAACCCCACCTCTCAATATTAACCCCACCTCTCATACATAAACTCCACCTCTAATTATTTACCACACCTCTCATACATAAACTCCACCTCTCATACATAAACTCCACCTCTCATACATAAACTCCACCTCTCATACATAAACTCCACCTCTCATACATAAACTCCACCTCTCATTATTAACTCCACCTCTCAATATTAACCCCACCTCTCAATATTAACCCCACCTCTCAATATTAACCCCACTTCTCAATATTAACCCCACCTCTCATACATTAACTCCACCTCTCAATATTAACTCCACCTCTCAATATTAACTCCACCTCTCAATATTTACCCCACCTCTCAATATTAACCCCACCTCTCAATATTAACCCCACCTCTCATACATAAACTCCACCTCTAATTATTTACCACACCTCTCATACATAAACTCCACCTCTCATACATAAACTCCACTTCTCAATATTAACCCCACCTCTCATACATAAACTCCACCTCTCAATATTAACCCCACCCCACTCAAACCTTACATAAGCACATCTGAAACTAACAGAAGAGTTTGATATAAACACAGTTAAAATAACACTTTCCTGCCTCCGCCGGGCCTCGTAAAGCCGGTGAGTTTGCCGTTTCCGCTCCTGCAAGAACACACACAATCTCACACACATAATCCTTTCATGTTACTAAGGGCTCTATTTCCCGGCTGGTGCATGGCGCATGGCGCATGGCGGGTGGCGGGTGGCGGGTGGCGAGCCAGCGCATTGGCAAAGTCACATTTCTGCCATGTAATTTCATGCTCCTGAGCCCATTTGACTCGCTGTGCCGTAAGTGAGAGGAGAGTCACTGGTGGAATTGTGTCAGTCCTGATCGAGCAGCGAAACTGCACATTTGGGGCTCTATTTTCCGGCTGGTGGCGAGCCATCACTGGCGAGGTTGCAATTTCGTCATGGATTTGCAGGCGTCTGAGCCCGTTTGGTACTCACCATACGCTGAAGTGGGAGGGAAGCCGCTGTTGGGGGGTGTGTCTGTCAAGAGGGAGCAGCCCAGTTCAATTTTACTGCAGCAGAATGCAATTTTGGGATAAGAGTAGACTGCGATTCGCGCTTGCACTGCCCGCCAGGTGAGACCACGTCTACGGCAAAAATCGCACCACAGCATACGGCAAGTTGCTAATTTCGGGGCTTTTCCCAATGCATGCATGATCATAACCTATTCAAAAGTCAATCAACTGTTTTCGTGGATCATATGCTGTCCAATATGACTTAAATAAATCCCCCAAGCAGAAAACAATTATACTTTGCATTTATTGCTCATTTTTATAATGTTAATTCTTGTTTAATTGTTTAATACTGCACTGTGCTCCCAGGGGTACTGTATTCTTTCTGTTTTTAATTGTTTATGGCTGTTATTATACTGCACTGTGTTCCCAGGGGTACTGTATTCTTTCTGTTTTTAATTGTTTATGGCTGTTATTATACTGCACTGTGGTCCCAGGGGTACTGTATTCTTTCTGTTTTTAATTGTTTATGGCTGTTATTATACTGCACTGTGTGCCCAGGGGTACTGTATTCTTTCTGTTTTTAATTGTTTATGGCTGTTATTATACTGCACTGTGTTCCCAGGGGTACTGTATTATTTATTAAACCATCTGTAATGACAATAATGACAGTCTTGGTGCATACATTCACTCTTATTGTACGTGTAGCGATAGAAAACGTACGTCTTAACTCAATTACATCCAATGAAATCAATGCAAAATAGATAGCCTATCGTCTTCCAATGCAGAATCCTAAAGGCGACAAAAGTGGCTCATAAATGTGGTGATGAAAATGGGATATGTTGCATAGGAAAAATTGGAATTAGATGTATGATTAAACGGATGCTAGGATGGAGAAAATAGGAAAAGAGAAGAGTTATAAAATAAAGAGCCAGTAAATGATAAATGGGAAAGTAAAAGAAAATATTTTTTCATTTATTTTATTGACTGATTGGAGGCTAAGGAAATTATTAAAAGCTTTTTATTTTTCACAGTCCAGATAACCTATTAGTGATTTTTGTTGCCTTTAGGATTCCACAGTAGTCTGAAATTGACAGTGGGTGGTCTCGTTCTGCAAACAGGAGGCCTCTCGACCACGACCGGATGGGCGTGTTCTGCAATAATTTTTCACTAAACCACATAATGCGGGATAGCCCGATATGGTCAAAATGTGTCCAATGCACACGGCTCTTAAAAGGACTGAAAAGAGGTCATTTGATTAGCTATGGTGCAGCTGAAGCACACCCACTGATAAAGATTCAGCATAACCCAGCCCATTTTCACCCTGCGCAGCGCACTGTGAGCTGTGCGCTCCTCGCCTCTGGTACGAAAATAGCTAAATTCAGTACCACGCCCAGTGCACCATACGCTACGCTATTGACTATGACGGCTCGCCACATACCATGCGCTTGCCGGAAAATAGAGCCCTTAATGTTACTAAGTCATGTTTCATATTTACATAAATGTCCCAAAGTGACATTCATATTTAGACAAATGTCCCAATATGACATTAATATTTACATATATGTCCCAATGTAATTTACATTAAGACTGTTCACCATCCACACAACATATCCATTAAAACGATTTTGTTTTAATAACAATCATCCATACATTTATTTCACTGGAGAAACTGAATCAGGCTGTGATGTACACACACCTGGAGTGTACTACATGCTAAAAATACAGGTGTGTTTAAAAACTCACCCTTTCCTGCTGGATCTGCAGAACCTGGTCGATCTGATGGTGATTCAGAGGTTGAGCCACAGTCGCTACCTACAACAATACAGACAAAACTATCTTAAAAGGCGTTTAAATGTACAGGGTTTAAAAAGGCACCAAGGCTACAGCAAGAAAGTGAGAAAGACCTATTATGAATCAGAAGTAGGATGACCAGTTTGTCTCCATAAAATTACCGACAGAGATTTTAACTCATTTCAGTTGGTATCCTCTAGAGGTCCCTGTAGGCACTTAAACAGAAGTGACTAAATTTACTATTACAACGATAATTGTGCCATTTATAACAACAGTTAGTTTACTTAAGACAGGGAGAGTGAACAGAGGTGGAATGATAAATGTAAAAAGCATGTTTTTGAGCAAATGAGTGCAACAGTATCCGCCTGGTACACTGCAGCAATCTTTATTTATTTTGCACAACTTACAATTTATCAATAAATCATGCAAGAAATAACAATAGATCACCAATTAAAAACAAACAAACAAACATAATTTAAGGTCTGAGACCCTCTCTCAGCAGAGGAAGGAAAGCCTTGTCTGGATGTCATTCCAGATGCATTCTTAAATTCAAATACCACCCCCCCCCCCCGAACAATGTATAATCCCAAATTACACACATTTAACAAGCATGTAATAAATGGCCAGGCAGTTCTTTGACAATCCACTGACTGCTTTGCACAAAATCAAAATGAAAAAACTGATCAAAACCACTTACAGAATATCTGTGATTACAGACAAAACAGATGGGAAAGACAATTATGTTTTACGTATTTTATTTGTTCGTCAAAGAAAATCCATCTGAAATATGAAGTTTTCCTGGCTGATACTCTGTACATTATGCCTCAGTTGTTGACGGCAAATGATCATTCAAGTTCAAGTTCATGTGCTGAGCCGATGCTGAGCACAGCCAAAATGGTGAACCTCCAACTTTTCAAAACATTTGATTACGCTGCAGTGAAACTCACAACCTATTACAACCCAATGAACTTAAACATAAGATACATTTCGGTCAACAAGGCAAATAGCTTACGCACACATGCACCACTCCTTTATATGATAATGGAAAAAACAGGTACACAAGTTAAAAAGTAAAAGAGTGAAATAATTGTGGTCTCACAGTATCATTGCTGCATTTCTCTGTGCTGTTGGCAGGCAGGGATTCCTATTAAAAATATGCAAACATTGGTAAATACACAAAAACATGGGTAAGAACTCTAAGCCCCTCTGATGGTAGGCCGACAGGTACAGGGCCCTGGTTTCTTACGTTTTCCTGTCCAAGTGTCTCTTCCATATTGGACAAAGTTGGAAATGATTGTAGTCAGTATTTCCTGTAAAAGATACATAGCAGTGGTCCATTAGCAACTCTGAAATTCTCAATTGAGAACACTGAGAATTAGGACATCCTACAAAATGGCTGATTCCCGAGTGCACTATAAAGCGTATAAATAGTCATTCCGATCACAGCCTATGACAAGCATAAAGTCTTCTCTAATAAAGTTATAATCTAAGCAGAGCATCTACAGCAGGGCTGCACAAAAAGGACCCATTTGGTTCAGGAATTTATGCCAACTTCGGCTCTTAGTTATTTAACTGGCTTAATCATATATTGATCTGACGTTTGTATAAGCACCGGCTACAGCCACAGATTGCAAGTGTGTCCTAAAGATTTTACTGTGCTCAAGTACAGGAGTGAACCAGCATAGTTTATAGAGCTGTCAGAAAACTAAAACTAAGATAATTGGTTGTAACAAAAATCAGGATGGACCGGAGTTGTGCACCCCTGATCTATAGCCTTTATGCTGTTGGACAAAATAAACCACAACAGATCAACAACTACGATGTTTCTTGTCCATTATAGACACCCCAACTACATGCTACAGCTACATCTATTCATTGATTATAGCTACATGACTACGCATGTCTTTGATTTCACCATTTGCTAATCCTATTTATTGTTGACGGCCCTGATGCGATTTCGATGACTCATTCTGTGATATTGATAGATCGCCACTAACGTTAATGACTGAACCAATTGATTGTGAACTTAGTGCACCTGTGCGGCACATCTCAGGCTTCACCTCCACACAAAGCTGGTCGACATACACAGTACGTAGAAAGATTTAGGGCCGAAACACACCTCACGCAAATACGTGAACGCTTCGAGATACGCGAACAGTTTTTATTTTGACATGACATTTGTGAAAGTCACGGCAAAGAAAACCCGTGTGTAGCTCGAAGCGTCCACGTATTTGCGTGAGGTGTGTTCCGGCCCATACGCGTAACGCGTAACGTTATGTACGTTTTTCGAATACGTTTTTCACTACATTTGACTAGCTAGTGAACATTTTGTTACAACAACGCCAACTGTTATCTGGCTAAACTGTCAAGGCAACGTTACTTACTAAAAGCTGGCTAACATAGTAAAACCTGGGTGACTAACGTTAATTAATGCCCTAAACGCGCTAAATCGCTTTTCAATGGAGACTTCAACAAGCTAAACACAAAGAATCAATTAAAAATAAATAAAAAACAGCTCTAGTTCGCATTCAAAAACTTAACAGCAGTTCCTTGGCAAAGTGAAATTGCATGCACACACTTCAACTGCATGTTACCAGACTCCATAAAAAATGAAACTGAAAATTTCAGTGTTCTTCTTCTTCTTCCGGTTTAATGGCGGGTTGAATAAAGTGTTAAGATGCATTACCGCCACCTACTATGTTGGAGTGTGAACCAACAAAAAAATATATTACATATACGTACGTATGTATATACTACTCAAATGAAGTTAAGGGTCAAAAATATTTGTGCATATAAATATAATCTAACAAGCTAAAATGGTGACGACTAATGACAAAATAATTATTTGATGGCTCAAGAACAGAAAACACAAAACAAAAAACTTTTGATTAGACACTAGTTTATTACCCTGATGAAAAAAAGTCATGCACCCCCCAAAATGATGATGTGATGATGAATGGAAAATGCTCAGCCATTTTATTGCTAAAATTGGCATGCATGGAATGACACTCATGCAAAACACGTGCAAATGGTGCATGAGGTGTTTCGAGGCAGTTTGTCAGTTTAGTCTGACTAAGTTCGTGCTTCAAATCCATGAAAATTAAATCTGAGTTAACTTTCTAAAGATAAGTGCAATGAATGCATGTCCCATAATAACGTCATGTCTATAGTCCAAATGACAACCCAAAGGGGAGTATTCTAACCTTATCTGGCTTAAAAAGACTTACAAAAATGATCAAAAAATTTCCTTTGACCCTTAAATTCTTTTGAGTAGTACATATATATTGTGGCGATCCGGGGCGATTACGAGTGATGTAAATTATTGTGTATATCGAATTGTGTGTGTGTACTTGTGCTGTGCAGACCAAGTGCACGAGTGATGGTTGATGATGTAGATGACATGTCAGAGCGTGTTCAAAAGCTCTGACGTGTACAGTAACAATGGCGGTTAGCATTTGAATAACCTCCCGCCAGAACGGCGACTGTTGTGATAAACAACAGTCGTATACAGTTCAGCTAAATGTGATAGCATGCGCTCAACCAGGTCCGCTCTAGAGAATGTTCGAGCGGAGCCAACGGTTGTTTTTGAGTATGACTGAGGGGATTAAGTGTGATTGGTTAAGGTGAGCTGCAGGGCACCTATTAGAGGTCGCCCTTGTTAGCATGCTCATTTGCATATCGAGGCTATAAAGCTGGCTACAGTCCAGCGCGCGTTGTCTGTTCTGCCTGTAAGCTGTGAAGGAAGTAATAAGAGATTGTGCTCTTCATAATAAATTATTATACCCTCAAGCAAACCTGACTCCAACTCCATGGCTCGCCACAATGGTGTCAGAAGTGGGATGATCTGGGAACAGATCCGCGAATTGGAACGTCAGGTGACCAAGCAGATGGACGTTATCGCAGGAGCGTCTGCGAAGCGGCCCAAGAGTAGACCCGGGGGGCTCCCCGAAGGAGCCAGCGCCGCAAGACCGGAGCGAGAGAGGCCGATTGCAGACCAGGCGGAGGTGCCCGCGCTGGTGGCTGACCCCGCGGCCGGAAACGGAGCGCAAGTAGGTCGGCTGGAAGCCAACGAGGACGCCCCTGCTTCCAGGCCGAGCCAGACGGCGGTGCCGGTGCAGCGACCGACCACACCGTTAAAGGCGGTGATCAAGCTACCCCGTTACACGGGAAAGGGTGAGCTAGAGTCGTACCAAAGCCAGGTACGATTCGCAGCTAGCTACAATGGCTGGGACGAGAGCCAGACAGCCACCCACTTAGCGTTAGCCCTGGAGGGCGAGGCCTGCCAGGTGCTTCTAGACCTGGACAGCGCCGAACCACTGACGCTACCGGCACTGATGACAGCGCTGGAACGCCGGTTCGGACAGCGGCAATTCCTGGAGGTGAGCCGGGAGAAGCTCACCACGCGACGGCGGACCGGAGCAGAGAGCCTCAGCGTCCTCGCCGCCGACATCAGGCTGTTAGCTCGCCGCGGCTACCCTCAACTCGACAACGCAGGCCAGCAGGAGCTAGCCTGCCAGACCTTCACGCAGGCCCTCACTCCGGAGCGCCTACAACAACAGGTCCGCATCGCCAAACCGGAGTCCCTGGACGCAGTGAGGAGACCACCGTCCCATGCCACACTCCTCCTCAACCAGGCCCGGCCCCAAACCAGCACTCACGCGCCCAGCCTGCCCATCCTAGCAAAAATTCCAAGAGCAAAAGTTCCGTTTGATGCTCTTTTAAGAGCAGAGGAACAGGCCCACGAGGCCGAGCCCCGTATTGGCAGGCTGGGGACGAAGACCGGGCTGTACTTGCCTTGCAGTTTGGACGGACAAGCCTGCTGGGCGCTGGTCGACACCGGAGCCACTATTTCCCTGGTAAGGCCGGGGGTACTTCGGGGTACTAGCGGGCTGCTTTCGGGTGCATGGACCCCTACCTCTACCCAGCTAACCTCCGTCACTGGGCAGAAGATGGGCATGCGTGGTAGTAAACAATTACAAGTGTGTGCAGGAGCCCAGCGAGTGAAACACGAGTTTTGGTTAGCAGATATAAAAGATGCATGCATTATCGGTTTAGATTTGTTAGCGTTGTGGGGAACTAGCATAAATGTGATAGCCGAAACTATAACTATTGGTACCGAAACGCTGGGCCTCCGATCAAAATGTGAATTACAAGCAGCCCGCCGAACTAAATGCCCTGGGGTGCCCCCCAAACACTGTCGCCCCAGTTCTGTGCTTGCCATGACCACCGCTGATTCGCCGCTTGTTACCGTGGTACCACCTCAGGTTACAGTACCACCGCAGACGGGCGGGCTAGCCTCAGCTACCCAGCCCTCTGCGGAGGTGCTGCAAGCCGTCCTAGCATTATGGACGCGCAGCAGCAAAGGGCTCACACCGCAGCAGAGCCAGCAGCTTAAAGCCCTGCTTGTCCGTTACACTCACCTATTCGCTGTGCGGGACGAAGAATGCACACAGACCGAACTGGTTCAACACCAGATTGATACTGGTTCGGCTGTGCCCATTCGGTTACGTCCGCACAGGCTGTCTCTAGCCAAGCGAGAGGTGGCGGAGGACAAGATAAGGGAGATGGCAGCTGCGGGCATTATCGAGCCTTCTGAAAGCCCATGGGCGGCCCCTGCTGTCCTGGTTAAGAAAAAGGACGGGGAGTGGCGTTTTTGTGTAGATTATAGGCGTCTTAATCAGATCACAAAGAAAGACGCCTATCCACTTCCCCGCATTGACGAGGCCTTAGACCATATCGCGGGGTCCAGTTGGTTTAGCTCGCTGGACCTCCGCAGTGGCTATTGGCAGGTAAGGCTGTCCCCGGAAGCGAGGGCAAAATCAGCTTTCACCATAGGGCAAGGGTTGTGGCAGTTCCGGGTCATGCCGTTCGGGCTCTGTAACGCCCCTGCCACTTTTGAGCGACTGATGGAGCGGGTGCTGTCGTCCGTCCCGCGGAGTTCCTGTGTCGTGTACTTGGACGACCTCTTAGGGCGAAACTACTGCGTTACTCGGCGCGAGCTGTTAGCGGTGGTCAAAGCGGTTCGCCATTTTCGCCCTTACCTGCAAGGCAGCCATTTCCTCATTAGGACAGATCACGCGTCACTAACCTGGCTTTTAAATTTTAAAGATCCGGAAGGCCAGGTAGCCCGCTGGCTCGAGCTGTTGCAGGAGTACGATTTCCAGATTCAGCACAGGCCCGGAAAGCTGCATGGTAATGCAGATGCGCTTTCCCGGAGGCCCTGTGCAGAGCTGGACTGTAGGCCTTGCACTAAAGCCGAGCAGCGAGAGCAGGTGACGGCGATAGCATGCCAGGTTCAGGCTGTAGAGGGTGAGGTTGAATGGTTGCCTCTTAGCCAGCAGGACCTGCGCCTAGCGCAAGAGGGCGACGGCGAGCTGCAGCAGGTGCAGAGCTGGGTCACGGCGGGGGCACGGCCTGCATGGGGGGAAGTGTCGGCCAGTAGCCCAGCTGTGAAGGCTTACGTGAGTCAGTGGGGGAGCCTGACGTCGCAGGGTGGGCTGCTCTATAGGCGGTGGCAGGCCCCCGGCTCCGACCAGGACCTCCTCCAGCTGCTGGTGCCCCGTGCGCTCCGCCCCCAGGTACTTGGACTGGTACATGGCTCTGTGGGGGCGGGGCACTTTGGCATCAGCAAGACTTTGCACCGACTGCGGAGGAGGTTCTACTGGCCTGCCTGCCGCCGGGACGTGGAGCTGCACGTCCATTGCTGCGACGCCTGCACGGCCAAGAAGGGGCCGACGCAGCGGTCGCAAGCCCCCCTCCAGCGGTACGTCGTGGGGGCTCCGATGGAACGGGTCGGGTAGACATCTTAGGGCCTTTCCCCGTCACCGAGTCCGGCAACCGCTACGTGCTTGTGGCCATGGACTACTTTACTAAGTGGCCCGAGGCGTACGCAGTGCCGGACCAATCGGCGGACACGACGGCGGAAAGGCTCGTAACCGAGATGTTCGCCCGGTTCGGAGCCCCCGAGGAGCTACACAGCGACCAGGGGCGAAATTTTGAGTCGCGGGTGCTGGCGGCTGTGTGTAAGCGGCTGGGAGTGGCCAAAACCCGCACTACGGCGTTGCACCCCCAGAGCGACGGGCTTGTTGAACGCTTTAATAAAACACTGGCCACCCAGTTAGCAATTCTAGCCAGCCAGCACCAGCGGGACTGGGACCGCCATTTGCCCCTGGTCCTGTGGGCATACCGCTCCGCCGTGCAGGAAAGCAGTCAGTGCTCCCCCGCTGCGCTCATGTTCGGGCGCGAGCTGAGGACGCCCGTCGACTTGGTGTTCGGAGCCCCGCCCGGACCAACGGAGCACCACCAGTCAGAGGCCGGGTACGCACGGGCCTTGATCGAGCGCCTGGAGACCGCCGACAGCTTTACCCACCAGGCCCAATCCACCGCAAGTGTTAAGCAGAAGCGAGCGTATGATGTGCGCTGTCGGGGGCAGCCCTTCACCAGCGGAGACAAGGTATGGATCTACTGTCCGATCCGTAAGAAGGGTCTGTCCCCGAAATTGCAGTCGCATTGGCGGGGCCCTGGTGAAGTGGTGGGCCGGCTTAGCGAGGTGGTCTATCGAGTGCGCATGCCCGGCCGAAGGAAACTGGTGGTGCTTCACCGGGACCGTCTAGCTCCTTACCGGCCGCTGTTGGATGGTGTTGAGGAGGGGATGGGCGTCGGCGAGGATCAGCCCGCTTTACGTGCGCCCACCCCTCCTCCACCAGAAAACCCAGCGGCAGCTGAGGGCCCGAATCGCCCTTCTCGCCAACGGAGAACTCCTGCCCGTTTCCGGGACTTTGTGCGTGAGTGCGGACAGTTTAAGGGGTCGCAGGGGACTGCTGACCCCTTAGGTGGGGGCAGTGTGGCGATCCGGGGCGATTACGAGTGATGTAAATTATTGTGTATATCGAATTGTGTGTGTGTACTTGTGCTGTGCAGACCAAGTGCACGAGTGATGGTTGATGTAGTCACATGATCAGAGCGTGTTCAAAAGCTCTGACGTGTACAGTAACAATGGCGGTTAGCATTTGAATATAACCTCCCGCCAGAACGGCGACTGTTGTGATAAACAACAGTCGTATACAGTTCAGCTAAATGTGATAGCATGCGCTCAACCAGGTCCGCTCTAGAGAATGTTCGAGCGGAGCCAACGGTTGTTTTTGAGTATGACTGAGGGGATTAAGTGTGATTGGTTAAGGTGAGCTGCAGGGCACCTATTAGAGGTCGCCCTTGTTAGCATGCTCATTTGCATATCGAGGCTATAAAGCTGGCTACAGTCCAGCGCGCGTTGTCTGTTCTGCCTGTAAGCTGTGAAGGAAGTAATAAGAGATTGTGCTCTTCATAATAAATTATTATACCCTCAAGCAAACCTGACTCCAACTCCATGGCTCGCCACAATATATATATATATATATATATTCCCTTAACTCTAAATTATTTCAGTTCCGTTTTTAAGGGTTCAGTTCCACAGATCTGTACAGTTCTTCTTCTCTGTGTTTAATGGAGTACTGTATACCAACGTAAAGGTGCATCCCGCCACCTACTTCTTCTTCTTCTTTTTGTTGTTTAACGGCGTTTGGGATCCATTTTAACCCTGAGATGCCTGGATTTCTTGTTCTCCAGAATCTTTTCGAACTCCTTTTTGTAACGTTATAACCATTTAATCTTCTGCATAGCTAGCTAGAACAGCAGAGCTGTTTGGGAAAACCCAGTGCCGATTTAAGTTTAATAATTGTATGTTAACTGTAGGCTACTGTCATGGTTAATTGCGTTTGGTTTTCATTTTGGCATCGTTGGACGCTCTATCAAAGAATTTTCACCTCCGTGCCGGTGTTAGAATCTGCCCGGTTATAAATAGCTCTGGACTTCCGTGTTCCTGCACTTCGATATTGTCTAAGCGTCCTGACAAAATTAAGTCGATAAAGATTTAGGAATTTAGTCACTGCATTTCTGGTTTGTATAAATAAGAAATGCAGCAAGTCCGGTTAGTTATAGGATTAGATTGGTTTCCGATCTTTCGTTTATTCTAACTCTATCGACCCGTTTACCTTTTGTGTTCAGCTCTTTTCTTACTAGAGCTTAGGTAACAGGTTTGATTTTCTATTTCTTTCCTTAACCCGTTTTCTTGGGTTTTCTTTTGGTTTTTTACAACCTCTTGTTACGCCTAAATATTGCGTGAGGTTCTTTTGTTATTTATTCTTGCTGTTTATCGAGATACGTCTCTGTTTTTTGAGGTTATTTTGATTTGCCTTGTGCTAGGGACGTTTTTTTGCTCCCATTTTTTTGTTTCACCCCTCCTGGTGCGGTTTCTTTCCGCTGTTGTGGCATATCTTTGGAGGTACGCTTTTAGAATCCTTATCAGTTGTGCTTGGTTCTCCGAACCCTACTCTAACCCTCACAGCTACTGCAGGTCCCGTATTTGTTATTTGATATAATTAGCTAATGTTACCAGCCAGCCTGAGAAGCCTTTCTGCTGCCAATAGGCAACATATTTTATCAGGCTGCAGCCCATAAAGCACTGATGCTGAGCTATATCCTAATAAAATGTGAATTTACAAATTATTACGACTTATTTATTGCGCGTCATACATAAATATATAGTTATTTCATATTTTAACATGTAAGAGTTCATGAAAATGCATGATTTAACTGGTTTTCACTTTACGCTTGAAGTTCCTATGCTCGATTGTGCAGTTCAGTAGCTTGTTTTTGCACACAGAATACAGCTCTGATTGGCCAGAGTGTAGGAAGTCACGATAACGCAAATAACTGTGGGAAATACACTTCAGCGAAGTGTGATTTTATGCGGACTCACGTGAAGGGCACATCAAGGGCTCATAAAGAGTCAAGCACTCGCGCACTTGCAAATTAAGAAATGGGACAGACTAAGCCCCTGGAGGTTCTCGCGGGCACCCGCATTTGAAGTGCGCAGCTAATGGCTGTGTCCGAATCAGAGCCCTATCTACTGCACTTTGTCTCCTCCGCACAGTGCACTGGCAGAAGTGTCCTGTTTAATGTGCACTGTTTAGCAGTCCACAAAAAATATCCGACATACTATTTTCCAACCGCATCCCACTAGTGTTGCCATGTCCGTGGTTTTACAGGTAAATTAGAAAAGTGGGAAACTTTAAATTAGGAAACTTTCAAAGTGCAGTCACGGGTAAAAATGAAAAGTCGCAAAGCACACACTTATTTTAAAAAGTAAAAACATGATGATTTCTATTTAAAATACTGTGGCGAGCCATGGAGTCGGAGTCAGGTATTCTTGTTGGAAATAGTTTATTGAGTAAGAGCACAATCTCTTAGTTCCTTCTTCTCCAGTTAACAGTTAGAATAGACATCGCTTGCTGGATCGTAGCCAGCTTTATAGCCCCTCTATGCAAATAAACCTGCTTAACAAAGGCAGCCCTTGATAGGTGCCCTGCAGCTCACCCCAACCAATCACACGTAATTCACTCTGTCATACGTCAATCAACAAACGGTCTCTAGCGCGGACCTGGTTGAACACCTGCTGGTCATTCAAAGGTCAACTGCCAATTGCTACTGCACACGTCATTACATTTGAACACAACAGTTGACATGCACAATGATCCCCGTTACTCGCAATCGCCCCGGATCGCCACACTGCCCCCACCTAAGGGGTCAGCAGTCCCTTGCGACCCCTTTAACTGTCCGCACTCACGTACAAAGTCCCGGAAACGGGCAGGAGTCCTCCGTTGGCGAAAAGGGCGATTCGGGCCCTCAGCTGCCGCTGGGTTTTCCGGTGGAGGAGGGGTGGGCGCACGTAAAGCGGGCTGATCCTCGCCGACGCCCATCCCCTCCTCAACACCGTCCCGGAAACGGGCAGGAGTTCTCCGTGGGTGAGAAGGGCCCTCAGCTGGCACTGGGTTTTCTGGTGGAGGAGGGGTGGGCGCACGTAAAGCGGGCTGATCCTCGCCGACGCCCATCCCCTCCTCAACACCATCCAACAGCGGCCGGTAAGGAGCTAGACGGTCCCGGTGAAGCACCACCAGTTTCCTTCGGCCGGGCATGCGCACTCGATAGACCACCTCGCTCAGCCGGCCCACCACTTCACCAGGGCCCCGCCAATGCGACTGCAATTTCGGGGACAGACCCTTCTTACGGATCGGACAATAGATCCATACCTTGTCTCCGTGGGTGAAAGGCTGTCCCCGACAGCGCACATCATACGCTCGCTTTTGCTTGAAGCTCGCGGTGGATTGGGCCTGGCGGGTAAAGCTGTGGGCGGTCTCCAGGCGCTCGATCAAAGCCCGTGCGTACCCGGCCTCTGACTGGTGGTGCTCCGTGGATCCGGGCGGGGCTCCAAACACCAAATCAACGGGCGTCCTTAGCTCTCGCCCGAACATGAGTGCAGCGGGGGAGCACTGGCTGCTCTCCTGCACGGCGGAGCGGTAGGCCCACAGGACCAAGGGCAAATGGCAGTCCCAGTCTCGCTGGTGCTGGCTAGCTAGAATGGCTAACTGGGTGGCCAGGGTTTTATTAAAGCGTTCAACCAGTCCATCGCTCTGGGGATGCAACGCCGTAGTGCGGGTCTTGGCCACTCCCAGCCGCGTACACACAGCTGCCAGCACCCGCGACTCGAAATTTCGCCCCTGGTCGCTGTGCAGCTCCTCGGGGGCCCCGAACCGGGCGAACATCTCTGTCACGAGCCTTTCCGCCGTCGTGTCCGCTGATTGGTCCGGCACCGCGTACGCCTCGGGCCACTTGGTAAAGTAGTCCATGGCCACAAGCACATAGCGGTTGCCGGACTCAGTGACGGGGAAAGGCCCTAAGATGTCTACCCCGACCCGTTCCATAGGAGCCCCCACTACGTACCGCTGAAGGGGGGCCTGCGACCGCTGCGTCGGCCCCTTCTTGGCCGTGCAGGCGTCGCAGCAGTGGACGTGCAGCTCCACGTCCCGGCGGCAGGCAGGCCAGTAGAACCTCCTCCGCAGTCGGTGCAAAGTCTTGCTGATGCCAAAGTGCCCCGCCCCCACAGAGCCATGCATCAGTCCAAGTACCTGGGGGCGGAGCGCACGGGGCACCAGCAGCTGGAGGAGATCCTGGTCGGAACCGGGGGCCTGCCACCGCCGATAGAGTAGCCCACCCTGCGACGTCAGGCTCCCCCACTGACTCACATAAGCCTTAACCGCTGGGCTACTAGCCGACACTTCCCCCCATGCAGGCCGTGTACCTGCCGCGATCCAGCGCTGCACTTGCTGCAGCTCGCCGTCACCCTCCTGCGCTAGGCGCAGGTCCTGCTGGCTAAACGGCAACCATCCAACCTCACCTTCTATAGCCCGAACTGGGCATGCTATCTCCGTCACCTGCTCTCGCTGCTCGGCTTTAGTGCAAGGCCTACAGTCCAGCTCTGCACAGGGCCTCCGGGAAAGCGCATCTGCATTACCATGCAGCTTTCCGGGCCTGTGCTGAATCTGGAAATCGTACTCCTGCAACAGCTCGAGCCAGCGGGCTACCTGGCCCTCCGGATCTTTAAAATTTAAAAGCCAGGTTAGTGACGCGTGATCTGTCCTAATAAGGAAATGGCAGCCTTGCAGGTACGGGCGAAAATGGCGAACCGCTTTGACCACCGCTAACAGCTCGCGCCGAGTCACGCAGTAGTTTCGCTCTGCCTTGCTCAGCGCGCTACTGTAGTAGGCTACCGCTCGTTCCCCGTCTGGTCCCACCTGGGAGAGCACGGCCCCGACTCCGACATTGCTAGCGTCCGTGTCGACGATGAATGGTCGCGCGACATCCGGATATGCTAGAATGGGAGCCGCCGTTAGGGCGTCTCTCAACTGGTCAAAAGCATTCTGGCAGTCCCCTGTCCACTCGAACTGTTGACCTTTATTCGTCAAGCGATGAAGCGGACTAGCCAGGGTGGCGAAGCTCAAGACAAAGCGTCTGTAGTACGACACTAGTCCCAAGAAGCTCCGCAGCTCACCCACATTGCTAGGCGTCGGCCATTCCCGCACAGAAGCCACCTTAGCTGGGTCAGTGGCTACACCCTGCTCGCTAACGACGTGCCCCAGGAAAGCTGTCTCCCTCCGGAGCAGCTGACACTTTTTAGGATTGAGCCGTAGCCCAGCCCGGCCAATCTCCGTAAGCACGTCAGTTAGGTGAGCGAGGGCTTGCTCGAAGTCGCTGGCGTGTACTAGGAGGTCGTCCAGGTACACGACACAGGAACTCCGCGGGACGGACGACAGCACCCGCTCCATCAGTCGCTCAAAAGTGGCAGGGGCGTTACAGAGCCCGAACGGCATGACCCGGAACTGCCACAACCCTTGCCCTATCGTGAAAGCTGATTTTGCCCTCGCTTCCGGGGACAGCCTCACCTGCCAATAGCCACTGCGGAGGTCCAGCGAGCTAAACCAACTGGACCCCGCGATATGGTCTAAGGCCTCGTCAATACGGGGAAGTGGATAGGCGTCTTTCTTGGTGATCTGATTAAGACGCCTATAATCTACACAAAAACGCCACTCCCCGTCCTTCTTTTTTACCAGGACAGCAGGGGCCGCCCATGGGCTTTCAGAGGGCTCGATAATGCCCGCAGCTGCCATCTCCCTTATCTTGTCCTCCGCCACCTGTCGCTTGGCTAGAGACAGCCGGTGCGGACGTAGCCGAATGGGCACAGCCGAGCCAGTATCAATCTGGTGTTGAACCAGCTCGGTCTGTGTGCATTCTTCGTCCCGCACAGCGAATAGGTGAGTGTAACGGACAAGCAGGGCTTTAAGCTGCTGGCTCTGCTGCGGTGTGAGCCCTTTGCTGCTGCGCGTCCATAATGCTAGGACGGCTTGCAGCACCCCCGCAGAGGGCTGGGTAGCTGAGGCTAGCCCGCCCGTCTGCGGTGGCACTGTAACCTGAGGTGGTACCACGGTAACGAGCGGCGAATCAGCGGTGGCCATTTCAAGCACAGAACTGGGGCGACAGTGTTTGGGGGGCACCCCAGGGCATTCAGTTCGGCGGGCTGCTTGTAATTCACATTTTGATCGGAGGCCCAGCGTTTCAGTACCAATAGTTATCGTCTCGGCTATCACATTTATGCTAGTTCCCCACAACGCTAACAAGTCTAAACCGATAATGCATGCATCTTTTATATCTGCTAACCAAAACTCGTGTTTCACTCGCTGGGCTCCTGCACACACTTGTAATTGTTTACTACCACGCATGCCCATCTTCTGCCCAGTGACGGAGGTTAGCTGGGTAGAGGTAGGGGTCCATGCACCTGAAAGCAGCCCGCTGGTACCCCGAAGTACCCCCGGCCTTACCAGGGAAATAGTGGCTCCGGTGTCGACCAGCGCCCAGCAGGCTTGTCCGTCCAAACTGCAAGGCAAGTACAGCCCGGTCTTCGTCCCCAGTCTGCCAATACGGGGCTCGGCCTCGTGGGCCTGTTCCTCTGCTCTTAAAAGAACATCAAACGGAACTTTTGCTCTTGGAATTTTCGCTTTCGCTAGGATGGGCAGCCTGGACGCGTGAGTGCTGGTCTGGGCCCGGGTCTGGTTGAGGAGGAGTGTAGCATGGGGCGGCGGTCTCCTCATTGGGCCGTCCCGTCGTCGTTTCCCGTCGGCTGTGGAGCTCTCGCTTTTGGCGCAGGGGCAGTACAATCGCGGGCGAAATGCCCCGGTTCGTTGCACCGGAAGCAGCGTCGCTCCCGTTCCGGTCGCTGCCGCGGTCGGTTTTGGTTCCGTTGAACCCATCTCACCTCCTCGCCGTCTTCGCAGTCGGCAGCTCGGACCCGGGGCTTGTTAGCCGGGGTCCCGTTTGGCGTGGTGCCCAAGATGAGCTCCAGTCGCTCGGCCTCGCGAAGCGCTGCGTCCAGGGACTCCGGTTTGGCAATGCGGACTTGTTGTTGTAGGCGCTCCGGAGTGAGGGCCTGTGTGAAGGTCTGGCAGGCTAGCTCCTGCTGGCCTGCGTTATCGAGTTGAGGGTAGCCGCGGCGGGCTAACAGCCTGATGTCGGCGGCGAGGACGCTGAGGCTCTCTGCTCCGGTCCGCCGTCGCTTGGCGAGCTTCTCCCGGCTCACCTCTAGGAATTGCCGCTGTCCGAACCGACGTTCCAGCGCTGTCATCAGTGCCGGTAGCGTCAGTGGTTCGGCGCTGTCCAGGTCTAGCAGCACCTGGCAGGCCTCGCCCTCCAGGGCTAACGCTAAGTGGGTGGCCGTCTGGCTCTCGTCCCAGCCATTGTAGCTAGCCGCGAATCGTACCTGGCTTTGGTACGACTCTAGCTCACCCTTTCCCGTGTAACGGGGTAGCTTGATCACCGCCTTTATCGGTGTAGTCGGTCGCCGCTCCGGCGCCGCTGTCTGGTTCGGCCTGGAAGCAGGGGCGACCTCGTTGGCTTCCGGCCGACCTACTTGCGCTTCATTTCCGGCCGCGGGGTCAGCCACCAGCGCGGGCACCTCCGCCTGGTCTGTAATCGGCCTCTCTCGCTCCGGTCTTGTTGCGCTGGCTCCTTCGGGTTTATTCGTGGGCCGCTTCGCAGACGCTCCTGCGATAACGTCCATCTGCTTGGTCACCTGACGCTCTAGGTCGCGGATCTGTTCCCAGATCGTCCCGCTTCTGACATCATTGTGGCGAGCCATGGAGTCGGAGTCAGGTATTCTTGTTGGAAATAGTTTATTGAGTAAGAGCACAATCTCTTAGTTCCTTCTTCTCCAGTTAACAGTTAGAATAGACATCGCTTGCTGGATCGTAGCCAGCTTTATAGCCCCTCTATGCAAATAAACCTGCTTAACAAAGGCAGCCCTTGATAGGTGCCCTGCAGCTCACCCCAACCAATCACACGTAATTCACTCTGTCATACGTCAATCAACAAACGGTCTCTAGCGCGGACCTGGTTGAACACCTGCTGGTCATTCAAAGGTCAACTGCCAATTGCTACTGCACACGTCATTACATTTGAACACAACAGTTGACATGCACAATGATCCCCGTTACTCGCAATCGCCCCGGATCGCCACAATACGTTGGTTTCGGTTAAAAATAGCCTATAATTTGGCTAAAATAAATAATCTGCGCCCCACTTTTGCGCTGCCATGTCACGTGTTGTTTTTGTGTATTTGAAGGAAAACGTCAGCAAAGCTGCGCCTCATTTTTTGAAAACAAAGCTTCACGTCATATTTATGTGACCAAAATGTTTGTGTACTTCTTGACAAGTGTGCTCCAGAATGTATTCAGAAAAACCCCGGAAGTAAGTATGTCATCCGGGTGTTTGAAGTATACTGCAATTTGAAAAATTTCCGCATACTCTACGACTTTCTCGGCCCTATCTACTCACCAAGGCTACTCAAAAGTGTGGAACAGTGCTGATTCGGACACGGCCCAAGTGTGAGTATTGGGACGCATCCAGCCTTGGTTATGTGGGATTCTCACAGGTCTTTTTTACAACCTCTTGTTACGCCTAAATATTGCGTGAGGTTCTTTTGTTATTTATTCTTGCTGTTTATCGAGATACATCTCTGTTTTTTGAGGTTATTTTGATTTGCCTTGTGCTAGGGACGTTTTTTTGCTCCCATTTTTTTGTTTCACCCCTCCTGGTGCGGTTTCTTTCCGCTTTTGTGGCATATCTTTGGAGGTACGCTTTTAGAATCCTTATCAGTTGTGCTTGGTTATTATTCTGATAAAAAAGCGTACATTAAATTTGCGGAGAGCAAGTATGTGACACTATTGCTGCACTGCACAATGCTTCCTCATGCATGTTTATAAAATAAGATTGGCATTTGTTTGGGAAGTTACCTTACTGGATTGAATAAATTAATAAATTAGTTAATTCTGTCACATTTTCCTGGGCTGGCTAGCTTTTATGCAAGCTCACAAGATCATTACTTTGCTTAGTAGTACCCAGGTGCTATTTGATTAAACGTTTGATTCGTGTATTAAAGGGCTTCCTTAAAAAAAGAGACCTTGGTCCCAATTGACCTTCCCTGTTAAAATAAAAGTGAATAAATAAAACAAACCGACTGCAACGGTTCTCAATTGACTTGCATAATAACATGTGTATCCCGCACTGAGGTAGGCTATCCCGTCATTATCCTCCACCATTATTGGTTGCTGGCAGCTTTCAAACTCCGAATTACAATTCACTTGTATAAACACAACCCAAACACAGTAGCCTACCCTTATGGATCAGACTGCTTAAGCTGTGCAGTTTATTACAACTTATTAACTAAAAGATGCATCCGGCATGGCTTCAGTTGGTCATCATGAACATCATTTACAATGTATATCAGTCTGACCGATAATAATAATAACCAATAAAAAATACTCTCCTGCTTCAGCTACAGATGAGTTTTACTTCCGGGTCAGATCTCAGGGTTAGCGTAGCTAGCTAGCGAGTTACTTCCGGGTCAGATCTCAGGGTTAGCGTAGCTAGCCAGCGAGTTGGGAAATTTGAGCTACTGTGAGCTTCTCCGTCACATTACTGAGCATTTACTGTACGTGTTGGGTAAATTAGCTTGCTAACAAACAAAGAACATCCTTTGAGAGATTGCATCTCAATTTAGTAAAAATGTCCGCCGAAGAAGCGGAGAAAACTACGAACGCTACCGCTGATGTGAGCGCCGGAGACGAGGAGGAGGAATGGCTGTACGGAGGTAGCTAAGAGGAAACGGGCCGAAGCGCTCGCTAGGGTTAGGGTTAGGGTTAGGGTTATGATGGGTTAGGGATAGGGTTAGGGTTAGGCTACACGACTAGCTAGCGCTAATACAATAAGGCTTCCAGTTAACGTTGTTTCACATTTAGTAGGTTAGCTTGCTAGCCCAGCCTTATTACAACTAGCTATGTTACCAGCTTGCTGGCTACCTAGCTTCGCTTAGTTACTTAAGTTATAGCTAACGTTACTACACCTTATATATAGCCAGGTTGCTCGTTAACGGCAACGTTAGGGGCATTTAGTGTAACACAAGTCAACGAAGCTTAATTTTGAGCCTTTTCGGCTAACGCTATCGGGCGGCGCTAAATCAGCATCGCCACAATTCAGTGAATGTTAGCCGAGATGTGTGTAACATTACCGAGCTAGCACACGTTTAAGCGCTCTTGTACAGATGGGCTCTGAGGTTGTGAAATGTGAGCTTGCTTTTGTGACAGATGAAAACGAGAACAAAGAGGATGAAGACGAAGAAGAGGCGAAGCTGTCCGCCGCTGTCAGGTGACGTCTCTCTGTAGCGTTATTCCGTGTTGGCGTAGGGCTCCCTGTTTTGTGTTACTTACGCATTTTGTGTGTTTCCACAGTGCACCGGCCCCAGCTCCAGTCACTGAGGAAGCCACGGGAAACGGTGTTGCCAAGCAGGTACTCGGATTGTGTGTTTGTTGAGGTGCTGATGTTGTACCCTTAAGAAAGGTACTTACCCTGATTTTTTTTTCAGGAAATTTATGTGTGAATGTCTGTCTGCTAAATGTCAAAATGTAGCTCTAATGTGTGGTGTGTGTGTGTAGGACACCACTGAGGAGAATGAGGACAGTGAGAGTGACAGTGATGATGATGAAGATGATGTCCGTGTCACGATTGGAGATATTAAGACAGGAGCACCACAGTACGCGTGAGTATTAACACAAACACCCACTGCATAAGAGAATGAACACACACAGGTATTTACACAAGTAAAGCCACAGTTTGCTGTTGTTAATATTGTGTTTCTTGTTGTCCTTGTGTAGGGCGTATGGAGCAACGCCTGTAAATCTCAATATAAAGACAGCGGGAAGAGCTTATGGATCAGGTCAGCCGTGAACTAACACAACCTAACGCCACAGTCAACAAAACCCACAACCTAATCCTACACACTGAACGCTCCACACTCCACACTCCACACATTCACACGTGCACACACAAGCATGCACACACACAATACACACACGACTTGCATGCGCACACAATCAAAACATGTTCATACATTGATCAGTACTAACCCTATTTATGGGTGTAGGTTAACCCTATTTATGGATGTAGGTTAACACTGTTTATAGGTGTAGTTTAACTCTATTTATGGGTGTTGGTTAAAGCCGTTTAGGGGTGTAGTTTAACCTAGGGCTGGGCGATAAAATTTGCCATGATAAATGTATGAGATTTATTTTCGATAAAACTATCATTTGCGTCCCTTTCTTCTGCTTACACAAATACAACAGGAACAGCCAATCAGAACTAGACTTGCATGTTGCTGATGCGCCCACCCACTCAAAACAACGGTACTCAGGGTGACCACGTGTGTTTAGCTGACATAGGAACGAGTCACCGGCGAAATCAACCGAAAATGGTAATTAGTAGGCGTTGGTTAATGTTAACTTGTTCAACGTTATACAGAAATAATTTATATATTGGCTCAACGTTAGATGTCCAATAACAAATAACGCGTCAACATCAGGCGCACCTACCTTGCAAAGCGTCACCGATGCTTACTGTTCATGTAGCTATGCTTACTGTTCATGTAGCTATGCTTACTGTTCATGTAGCTATGCTTACTGTTCACGTAGCTATGCTTACTGTTCACGTAGCTATGCTTACTGGTCACGTAGCTGTGCTTACTGTTCACGTAGCTGTGCTTACTGTTCACGTAGCTGTGCTTACTGTTCACGTAGCTGTGCTTACTGTTCACGTAGCTATGCTTACTGTTCATGTAGCTATGCTTACTGTTCAAATGGAGCATTAAGTGTATATCGTGATAATTATGGATATCGAGCAATATAAAAAATATTACCGTGATACACTTTTTTGCCATATCGTCCAGCCCTAGTTTAACCCCTGTTTAGGGGTGTAGGTTAACCCTGTTTATGGGTGTAGGTTAACCCTGTTTATAGGTGTAGGTTAACCCTGTTTATGGGTGCAGTTTAACACTGTTTATGGGTGTAGGTTAACCCTGTTTATGGGTGTAGGTTAACCCTGTTTATGGGTGTAGGTTAACGCTGTTTAGGGGTGTAGTTTAATCCTGTTTATGGGTGCAGTTTAACACTGTTTATGGGTGTAGGTTAACCCTGTTTATGGGTGTAGGTTAACCCTGTTTATGGGTGTAGGTTAACGCTGTTTAGGGGTGTAGTTTAATCCTGTTTAGGGGTGTAGTTTAACACTGTTTATGGGTGTAGGTTAACGCTGTTTAGGGGTGTAGGTTAACGCTGTTTATGGGTGTAGGTTAACCCTGTTTATAGGTGTAGGTTAACCCTGTTTATGGGTGCAGTTTAACACTGTTTATGGGTGTAGGTTAACCCTGTTTATGGGTGTAGGTTAACGCTGTTTAGGGGTGTAGTTTAATCCTGTTTATGGGTGTAGTTTAACACTGTTTATGGGTGTAGGTTAACGCTGTTTAGGGGTGCAGTTTAACACTGTTTATGGGTGCAGTTTAACACTGTTTATAGGTGTAGGTTAACCCTGTTTATGGGTGTAGGTTAACGCTGTTTATGGGTGTAGGTTAACACTGTTTATAGGTGTAGGTTAACCCTGTTTATAGGTGTAGGTTAACCCTGTTTATAGGTGTAGGTTAACCCTGTTTATGGGTGTAGGTTAACGCTGTTTAGGGGTGTAGTTTAACCCTGTTTATGGGTGTAGGTTAACCCTGTTTATAGGTGTAGGTTAACCCTGTTTATGGGTGTAGGTTAACGCTGTTTATGGGTGTAGGTTAACGCTGTTTATGGGTGTAGGTTAACCCTGTTTATAGGTGTAGGTTAACCCTGTTTATGGGTGCAGTTTAACACTGTTTATGGGTGTAGGTTAACCCTGTTTATGGGTGTAGGTTAGCGCTGTTTAGGGGTGTAGTTTAATCCTGTTTATGGGTGTAGTTTAACACTGTTTATGGGTGTAGGTTAACGCTGTTTAGGGGTGCAGTTTAACACTGTTTATGGGTGCAGTTTAACACTGTTTATAGGTGTAGGTTAACCCTGTTTATGGGTGTAGGTTAACGCTGTTTATGGGTGTAGGTTAACACTGTTTATAGGTGTAGGTTAACCCTGTTTATAGGTGTAGGTTAACCCTGTTTAGGGGTGTAGTTTAACCCTGTTTATAGGTGTAGGTTAACCCTGTTTATAGGTGTAGGTTAACCCTGTTTATGGGTGTAGGTTAACGCTGTTTAGGGGTGTAGTTTAACCCTGTTTATGGGTGTAGGTTAACCCTGTTTATAGGTGTAGGTTAACCCTGTTTATGGGTGTAGGTTAACGCTGTTTATGGGTGTAGGTTAACACTGTTTATAGGTGTAGGTTAACCCTGTTTAGGGGTGTAGTTTAACCCTGTTTATGGGTGTAGGTTAACCCTGTTTATGGGTGTAGGTTAACCCTGTTTATAGGTGTAGTTTAACCCTGTTTATGGGTGTAGGTTAACCCTGTTTATGGGTGTAGGTTAACCCTGTTTATAGGTGTAGGTTAACCCTGTTTATGGGTGTAGGTTAACACTGTTTATAGGTGTAGGTTAACGCTGTTTATAGGTGTAGGTTAACCCTGTTTATGGGTGTAGGTTAACGCTGTTTATGGGTGTAGGTTAACCCTGTTTATAGGTGTAGGTTAACGCTGTACCACTCTTTTCTCACGCAGTGGGTACCAAGCTGAAGGGGCTGGACCTGGAAGCCCCTGGCAGCATCAATGGGGTCCCTGTGCTGGAAGTGGACCTGGATTCCTTTGAGGAAAAACCCTGGAGGAAGCCAGGTAATGAGGGGGCATGAGAGAATGTGTGTGTGTGTGTGTGTGTGTGTGTGTGTGTGTGTGTGCTCTGACGGTGTGTCATTCCTGAATGATTCCTTTTGAACGAATCCGTTTGGTGAACGAAAGGAACTGACTCACCACTGTGTCCGGATTACTTTCTTTGGTTCCTCTCTCAATTGCGAGCTTCCTATTCGCTGATGTTGCAGCTACTCCTATTTAACAAGCCATTAGCCAATGGCAGCATTGAGTGGGGCATGCTCTCCGAGCCCCTCCCGTCTGTGTGTGAATCCGTGAAGGAACTTAAGGAACCGTACATGCTGTCCTGACGTTCACTGGGTCCGGATTCTTCCGAGCTTGGCACAATGCGCAGTGGCTGCAGCTCCAGGCTTTCTCCCCCTAATCTTCATATTGCACTGAACACTTGCCTGAGTATAATTAAAAGCATTTAGCTTTCCAAGTAAGCGCCCAACTACATCTGATAAACGCTATAGCTCTTTGCTTGAGGTAAATAAAACGTGAACAAAAGAGTAGCCTGCATTTCCTAACGGAGACATCACTTTTTTTTTAAGACGCAAATTAAACTACGGCTCCGAATCACCCTATATACTGTAGCCTAATATTCAATATTCAAATGTAGGCCTATTAGGCTATTATAGCAATTAGCAATTAATCAGAAACGTACAAAGCAAATGGCATGAAAACATGCCCAATTGTATTAATTTAACCGGTACCCCGGGTACCCACTTTAATTAACTGCCCATTTCTGCCCGTTTTGCATTACACTAGTACAGTTAATTAAAGCCTTATCTAATAAAACACAGATGAAGCATGTTTGATAGCAGAATAGGAAGGGCACGTGTACAATAACGGTGGTGGGAAATATATATGCGTGTGTGTGTGTGTGTGTCGTAGAAAAAATATAATCCGAGTTTGGAAGGATTGCTGTGATAAAGCACTCTTGTTTTTGAACGGTCCGTGGAGAGAATTCACAATACATCAGTACGGGAGCTTCTCTCCCCCAAAGCAGGAAGCTCTCTTATATATAGATACTCTGCGTTTTACATCAAAACTATAGGCTAGAGGCCAAGCTACTTATCATATTCTACATGATCCAGCCACATTCATATTCTTCTCCCGTGAGTAGGCTAACTTTTTATTTACGGACGCTTTTGTCGCTTTGAAGCATTTGAAGGCGCTAAATTGCAAGCGGACTGGGTATTATAACTTTTCAGACGGCTCAACCGAAGATAGACGACTTGGAAAAAAACGTGAATAATATGTTGAAGAAAGGGAGAATAGAAGGGGCTTGCCTATACTACTGTGAGCTGAAGATGATCAGGATTTTATTTTATTAATATGGATTCATTAAGGGTCATACAATTATGACAGTAGCCTACCGACTACAATAAAGAGTGTAAAACTCAAACGTGTAGAAAAGATCACAATTTTGGCTGTATTAGCCTACAATAGGCTATGCTTTATCCACTAAATTGATATAGCCAAACACCTAGAAGCTACACATTTCTAACAAATTGTCCCACTCTGATAAATAGTATGCACTTTTTAAATAAAATAAAATAGACTATAGATTAAAACCTTTAGTAACTGGCGATTTACTAACTCGCGCTAGGCCACCTGCCTATCTCGTTCGCAAACGAGAGGAATCGGTGAACGAGAACGAGAATGAGAGTCAGTGAACGAGAGCGGTGAACGAGAGTCTGAACTAGATCAGTGAAGGAATCCTGGAACGAATCCCTTTAGTGACCGAGTCAAAGGAACCAGGTCCTTGAAAGGAACTGTAATGCCCACCACTAGTGCTGTGTGTGTGTGGTCTATGTGTGTGTGTGTGTGTGTGTGTGTGTGTGTGTGTGGTGTTCTGTGTGTGTGTGTGTGTTCAGGTGGTGTTCTGTGTGCGTTTAGGTGCGGATCTCTCCGACTACTTCAATTACGGCTTTAACGAGGACACGTGGAAGACGTACTGTGAGAAGCAGAAGCGTCTTCGTATGGGCCTGGAAGTGCTCACTGTTGCCTCGGTAGCCAGCAAAATAACGGTAAATATGTGGGGCTGGGGATGGGGGGCTGGCAGGGGCTGATGGGATGGGCTCTGATTGGGTGGGAGCGTGCGTGTGGTTTCACCATGTCTTCTGACCCCCAAGGTTCAGCAGGGCAGGACAGGAAACAGTGAAAAGGACATTATCTTACCCCCCCACCAACCCAAACCTGACTTCACCTCCCCGGGCAACCTCTACAAATCTGCAATGTCCACATCACGGTAAGGACACACCCACTGTGGAGTACATACCTGCTGCAGTCATTCATTACAGCGTTCACACTGTCTGACTGTAGCACAGTCACACTAACACTGCCCCCGACTGTAGCACAGTCACACTAACACTGCCCCCGACTGTAGCACAGTCACACTAACACTGCCCCCGACTGTAGCACAGTCACACTAACACTGACCCCGACTGTAGCACAGTCCCACTAACACTGTCTGACTGTAGCACAGTCACACTGCCCCCAACTGTAGCACAGTCACACTAACACTGCCCCCGACTGTAGCACAGTCACACTAACACTGACCCCGACTGTAGCACAGTCACACTAACACTGACCCCGACTGTAGCACAGTCACACTAACACTGACCCCGACTGTAGCACAGTCACACTAACACTGACCCCGACTGTAGCACAGTCAGACTAACACTGACCCCGACTGTAGCACAGTCACACTAGCACTGACCCCGACTGTAGCACAGTCACACTAACACTGTCTGACTGTAGCACAGTCACACTAACACTGACCCCGACTGTAGCACAGTCACACTAACACTGACCCCGACTGTAGCACAGCCACACTAACACTGACCCCGACTGTAGCACAGTCACACTAACACTGACCCCGACTGTAGCACAGTCACACTAACACTGTCTGACTGTAGCACAGTCACACTAACACTGACCCCGACTGTAGCACAGTCACACTAACACTGTCCGACTGTAGCACAGTCACACTAACACTGCCCCCGACTGTAGCACAGTCACACTAACACTGACCCCAACTGTAGCACAGTCACACTAACACTGTCTGACTAGCACAGTCACACTAACACTGTCCGACTGTAGCACAGTCACACTAACACTGTCTGACTGTAGCACAGTCACACTAACACTGCCCCCAATTGTAGCACAGTCACACTAACACTGTCTGACTAGCACAGTCACACTAACACTGACCCCGACTGTAGCACAGTCACACTAACACTGCCCCCGACTGTAGCACAGTCACACTAACACTGACCCCGACTGTAGCACAGTCACACTAACACTGCCCCCGACTGTAGCACAGTCACACTAACACTGCCCCCGACTGTAGCACAGTCACACTAACACTGTCCGACTGTAGCACAGTCACACTAACACTGTGTCTGACTGTAGTAGACTCTTGGATGTTGTTTCTCTGTAACCCTGTTGCTACTGTGTCCCTGTTTTTCTCACTTGGCGCTGGTAGGATTTCTCCGCCTCCGTGGGCAGCAGGAGGCCCTCCTATTCAGGACGTGTCTTTCTATACGTAAGTGTGTGGGTGTGACCTGTGTGTGTTTGAGAGAGGTGTGTGTGAGAAAGATGCGAGTTGCATCTGTGTGTGTGTTTATGTATGTATGTGTGTGTGAGAGAGGTTTGTTGCATCTCAGTGTGTGTGTGTGAGAGAGGTGTGTTGCATCTAGTGTGTGTGTGTGAGGAAGAGTGGTGTGTGTGAGCAAGGTGCGTTGCGTCTCAGTGTGTGTGTGAGTAAGAGAGGTGTGTTATGTGTGTCTGTCTGAGGGAGAGAGTGGTGTGTGTGTGTATGTGTATGGGAGAGAGTGGTGTGTGTGAGAGAGGTGTGTTGCGTGTGTGAGAGGTGTGTTGCATCTGTGTGTGTGTGTGAGGAAGAGAGTGGTGTATGTGAGAGATGTGTGTGTGTGTGTGTGTGTGTGTGAGAGAGAGGGAGAGATAGGTGTGTGTGAGAGAGGTGTGCGTGTGTATGTGTGAGGGAGAGAGGTGTGTGTGTGTGTGTGTGTGTGTGTGTGTGTGAGGGACAAATAGGTGTGTGTGTGTGTGTGTGTGTGAGAGAGGGAGAAATAGGTGTGTGTGAGAGAGTTGTGTTGTGTGTGTGTGTGTGTGTGTGTGTGTGTGTGTGAGAGAGAGAGAGAGAGGTGTGTTGCATCTCAGTCTGTCTGTCTGTGTGTGTGTGTGTGTGTTGCAGGAAGGTGCCTGGCTCCATAGATGTGATTGGGGGACAAACTGCCACCATCAGTCGTGTGGAGGGAAGACGCCGTCACAACATAGAGGGGAACAACATCCAGGTGAGAATACTCACACACACACACCTCTCTCACACACACACCTCACACACCTCTCTCACACACACACACACACACACCTCTCACACACCTCTCACATACACACACATACACACTAGGGGTGGGACGATTCAATCCCATAACGATTCGATTACGATTCTTTTGGCAAAGGTTCGATGCATCATAACATCTTACATTTGACCACGATTCGATTCGATAAGATTCGGTTCGATTAATTTTGATACTTTTGAAAAATTTAATAGGTATGCTAATGTGATTTGATACCGATACATTCAGCAGTAATTAAATATTCAATTAGAACCTTACGCCAAGTTCACAGCATTATGTTTATTGTTAAGGCATGCCATACATTTTGCAGCTGTCTGCAGCAAATAATGCAGCAATAAACATGACTAACAGTGTATTTTCTAAAGTTGTTTTTCAAACAGTGTCAGACATGGTACCCTAATACATTTCCTTTATTTACAAAATGAAAATGTATAACAATTACTAAACTGGGCCAAGAAAAATGAAATAGCCTATAGGTTAGTGTCATGCATAGTACTTTCCTAAATCTTAGTACGATCTAGACCTTCGGTGGAGCAAGATGCCCATCCATCCGTAGTTAAAGCTTCTCTCGTAGCGTTTTGCAAGGACAGTCGAACAGTTTTCTTCACCTCTTCATACAGAGCAGGTATACATTTTTCACGAAAATGTTTTCTGCATGGTATGGTGTATCTAGGTTCCACGACATTCATTAAGTGAATCGGACAGTTAACGTAGTAATAATTAATTGAACGTAAGACATTGGAAATAGTCTTACTATTTTTGTTTTTTGTCTCTAACGTCGTCTTGATTTTGAATAGAAAATGGTTTAGATTTAAATATCAGAAAGCACTTAACTATTAACTGTCTGGACACGGTATGTGTATAAAAACTAATAAAAACAATTAACCCGCTGCGGTCCTTCACGTCAATGGTGTGTCGTCGGCTCAAATGATTTATCATATTTGTGGTGTTGCCTGTGTATCTGATTTCAACTTGGCAGATCTTGCATATTGCAGCGGTTTTGTCAAGTACACCCTCCTTCTTTCTAAACCCGAAATGCTTCCATACCACTGATTTTCTGTTCGGAACATCGCAAATTCTGTAAGTTTCTGTCTCTTGTCGCACTCAGCGAGCACGCAGCTAGCCATTTTGCTCAGATCTGTCCGTCTCATTGTCGCTTGATTCCTGCCTGTCCCTGCTTTCAACTCACGCTTACGTGGGGGTTGGAGCAGAAACATGGATTGAAGCTGGTCAAAACTGTTTTAAAAGTAGTCGTGTCTCAGAAATATCAATTTTAAATAATTAAATTAATATTTTTTTGGAATAAATGAATACATGTGCACATTCATTTAAAATGCGATATTAATCGATGCTTATCAATTCTAATCTTACAGATCGATGCAGTTGTATTTACACATTCAGATCGATGCATCGTGCATTGTCCCACCCCTAATACACACACACACACACCACTCTCTCCCTCACACACACACACACACACACACACACACACACACATATACACACACACACACACACACCCACACACACACTCCCACATAACACACCTCTCTTACTCACACACACACGCACACACCTCTCACACACCTTTTACACGCACGCACGCATACATACCTCTCCAGCATGCACACACACACACACACACAGATGCATTGTACGCATACACACACACACACACACACACACAGATACATTGTACGCACGCACACACACATACACAGATGCATTGTACGCACGCACAAACACACACAGATGCGTTGTACGTACGCACACACACACACAGATGCATTGTACGTACGCACACACACACACACACGCATGCATTACGTTACAGTTTTGTTTTCCAGGTGATATCGGAGCACTCCTCTTCAGATGCCGAGACACCTGCCAAGATGCCCCCTTTCTTCCCTCCTGGGCCACTCCCCCCCAACATTCCCCCGCCCCCTTTTCTGCCCCCACCTCCAAATGTCAGCTCCGCCCCTCCACTCATCCCCCCACCGAGTAAGTGACAAATCTCTCTTACTTTCACTGCAATATATACATCAACCACTAAGGCTTCTTCAACTTTTTACATGTGGAGCACCTTATTTTCTATTTGCCAGTAGCTGTATTAGCAGTACCTTGTCTCATTTAAACAGTGTGGTCTTTTATAACGGAGGACTAGACGCATAAATAGCGAAGGTAATGCAAAAGCTAGCGAATGTAATGCTAAAGCTAGCAAAGGTATTGCTAAAGCTAGCGAAGTTAATGCCAAAGCTAGCGAAGGTAAAACGAAAGCTAAGGAAGGTAATGTAAAAGCTAGCAAAGGTATTGCTAAAGCTAGCGAAGATAATGCGAAAGCTAGCGAAGGTATTGCTAAAGCTAAGGAAGGTAATGTAAAAGCTAGCGAAGGTAAAGCGAAAGCTAAGGAAGGTAATGCGAAAGCTAGCAAAGGTATTGCGAAAGCTAGCGAAGGTATTGCGAAAGCTAGCAAAGGTATTGCGAAAGCTAGCGAAGGTATTGCGAAAGCTAGCAAAGGTATTGCGAAAGCTAGCGAAGGTATTGCGAAAGCTAGCAAAGGTATTGCGAAAGCTAGCAAAGATAATGCGAAAGCTAGCGAAGGTATTGCGAAAGCTAGCAAAGGTATTGCGAAAGCTAGTGAAGGTATTGTGAAAGCTAGCAAAGATAATGCGAAAGCTAGCAAAGGTATTGCGAAAGCTAGCGAAGGTATTGCGAAAGCTAGCGAAGGTATTGCGAAAGCTAGCGAAGGTATTGCGAAAGCTAGCAAAGATAATGCGAAAGCTAGCGAAGGTATTGCGAAAGCTAGCGACGGTATTGCGAAAGCTAGCGAAGGTATTGCGAAAGCTAGCAAAGATAATGCGAAAGCTAGCAAAGGTATTGCGAAAGCTAGTGAAGGTATTGCGAAAGCTAGTTTCTGCATGCTTCCAGTTTGAATTCCCAAACTGACACTTGATGGGTTTCTGTTTTCCAGGGATACCCATTACTGTGCCCCCACCAGGTGAGTTAGCCCTGTCAAGTTAAAAAAATCTGTATATTCATTTACTTTATATATTTTATGTATTTCATATCGAGCATATTAATAGAGCTGCCAGTTTGTCTGTTTGTTTTTTCACGTGTATTTCAGTCCTCTGCCAGTGAGAGGACTATAACTTTTTCTCAAACAATTATCCTGATTACAAAACCCCAATTTGACTGCCGTAAAAGTGCTGACGGGGAACCCTGGCAGATAAATTGAAAGACGACCCCCTGGATTATGTGACGTCATTCTGGTGGCCTTTATATGACATATAGGGTATGTGTGTTAAGTGTAAAGTGTTTCATGGTACTGCAAACATATTGTCATACTCACTCGATGCTTATTGACAGGTGAGTACCAGGGATGTGCATGTTAGTTTTATTCTGAATTGATCCATATGTGTGAATTTGTGTAAATGTGGGTATGTTTGCAGGATCTAAGGTAAATTTGGGTGAATGTGTGTGTGATTGGGGGACTTTTGTACATTTAGGTGAATTTGTGTAAATGTGGGTATGTTTGGAGAATCTAAGGTAAATTTGGGTGAGTGTGTAAATGTGGGTATGTTTGGAGGATTTTGGGTGAATTTGTGTAAATGTGGATATGTTTGGGAGATCTTTGGTATATTTGGGTGAATGTGTTTAAATATGGATATGTTTGGGAGATTTGGGGTAAATTTGGGTGAATTTGTGTTACAGGTTTCCCCCCACCTCCTGGTGGGCCCCCTCCCTCTCTCATCCCCACTTTGGACAGGTAGATTACTCAACCCCTTCACCAGTACTTTAGTACTCACTCACTCACTCACTCACTCACTCACCCATCCACCCACTCATGCACTCACTCAACCTTCCACTCACTTGCTGATCTACAGAATTTTATCTGAAGGTTATGTGTAGGCTGCTCTGGTTAAAAGCATCTGCACGTGTAGGTCACAGAATTACCTGTTGGTTGTTTTTGCAACTGTTTTGTCTGCTTTTGATTCATCCAAAATGTGTTCCCTTTCAGTGGGCATCCTGGTGGATACGATGGCCGTCCTGTACCACCGTATCCGTTCCCCACAGGTAGGTGGCGTACCACCTTATCCGTTCCCCACAGGTAGGTGGCATACCACCTTATCCGTTCCCCACAGGTAGGTGGCACTGGGGAGGTTTTTACTGCCTTCCTTTTTTCTTTTTTAATAAATAAATTTGGCACCCAACTTATTACTGATTGGCAAGTGAATAATAAGTAACCAATAAGTAACAATAATATGTAACCAATAATCCAATAACTAGCCTTACAATTATTAACTAGAAGCTTGAACCACTTAAACAAGGATTCATAAAACATAGTCAAGGGAGGTCACAAGGAGGTAGGGAGGGGTGACACGTGTCACCAGCTGCTTCTTTTCACACCGCAGACAACAGCTAAGCTCATAGAGCGGAGTGAGAGGAGGAACCTTTCTTATGTGGCTGACTAAGCTCATAGAGCGGAGTGAGAGGAGGAACCTTTCTTATGTGGCACTGCCATCTACAGGTGCCTAATAGCGATGCACACAGAACCCTAACCAACTGACCCCTTCCATCCCCTGGGCACACTACTGCTGACCCCTTCCATCCCCCTGTGGAGCTACCGGTCACTGGCAGCACTGGCATGACCCAGATTCCATTGGAGGCTGTGAGGCTCATCCATGCACTACAGTGTGGTGGCCTTCCTGCAGTCCTGCCCGTGTGTGTGTGTGTGTGTGCGTGTGTGCTTGGTGAGTGTGTGTGGTTGGTTGGTTATATTCTGAGTTTGTTTGGCTGGTTGGTTGGTTATATTTGTGAGTTTTTGAGTTTGTTTGGTGTGCTAGGTGGGTACCCTCCCCCCATGACTGGGGCAGTGTCATCCTGGCCCAGTTTGATAGACAGCGCCAAGTCCTGGGATTACTACCCTCGGCGGGAGAAGGAGAGGGAGCGGGAGAAGGAGCGTGAGCGCGAACGACCACGAGAGCGTCCCCACGACCGCGAGAGAGAGCGTGACCACAGCCCCACCCCTCTGGCCTATAATAGGTACACAGTGTGTGTGTGTGCGTGTGTATGTGTGCAAATGCAGTATCTGAGTGTGTGTGTGTTTGCAGTGATGAGGAGCGGTACCAGTATCGTGAGTATGCAGAGATGGAGTGCGTGCGTGCGTGCGTGCAGTATCGTGCGTGTGGTATCTGAAGTACCTGAGTGTGTGATTACAGTGATGAGGAGCGGTACCGGTATCGCGAGTATGCAGAGAGTGAGTGAGTGAGTGTGTGAGTGTGTGTGTGTAGTATCTGAGTGTGTGTGTGTTTACAGTGATGAGGAGCGGTACCGGTATCGTGAGTACGCAGAGAGTGAGTGTGTGTGTGTAGTATCTGAGTGTGTGTGTGTTTACAGTGATGAGGAGCGGTACCGGTATCGTGAGTATGCAGAGAGAGAGTGAGTGTGTGTGTGTGTGTGTGTGTGTAGTATCTGAGTGTTTGTGTGTTTACAGTGATGAGGAGCGGTACCGGTATCGTGAGTACGCAGAGAGGGAGAGAAGTTATCGCGCCAGCAGGGAGAAGGAGGAGCGGCATCGAGAGAGGAGACACCGGGAGAAGGAGGAGGGCCGACACAAGTCCTCCCGCAGGTACACACACTCACTTTCTCACACACACACTATTCACACACTCTATATACGCACACACACACACAATATTCACTCACTCACACACACACACTCACTATATACACCCAAACACACTATATACACAAACACACACTATTCACACACTCTGTATATACGCACACACACACAATATTCACTCACACACACACACACACTATATACACACTCTGTATATAGGCACACACACTCACACACTATATACACACAAACACACACTGTATATAGGCACACACACACACACACACACACTATTCACACACTGTATATACGCACGCACACACACACACACTGGTGTGTATGCTGTCTCTGTAGCAGCAGCAGTAGGCGGAGGCATGACAGTGAGGAGGGCGACGCCCACCGCCGCCACAAGCACAAGAAGAGCAAGAGGAGCAAGGAGGGCAAAGAGGCCAGCGAGGACCACGCACCCAATCAGGAGAGCGCAGAGGGCGCGGCCATGGAGTGACCCCTCCCACCTAATTACTAACGTTACCCTCCGTCTCCCAAGCGAATGAAGCACCAACTCAAGATGTTAATTTGTTCAATAAAAATAACTTTTTGATAAAGAATTATGTGTGATGTGATTCTAACACTTTCTAGGGGTAAGGCTGCCTGATTCCAGCTCTGCAGTGGGAAAGGGGTATAATGAGCCATCCTGTTCCAGCTCTGCAGTGGGAAAGGGGTATAATGAGCCAGCCTGGTTCCAGCTCTACAGTGGGAAAGGGGTGGAATGAGCCAGCCTGGTTCCAGCTCTACAGTGGGAAAGGGGTATAATGAGCCATCCTGTTCCAGCTCTGCAGTGGGAAAGGGGTAGAATGAGCCAGCCTGGTTCCAGCTCTACAGTGGGAAAGGGATATAATGAGCCAGCCTGGTACCAGCTCTACAGTGGGAAAGGGGTATAATGAGCCAGCCTGTTCCAGCTCTGCAGTGGGAAAGGGGTATAATGAGCCAGCCTGGTTCCAGCTCTACAGTGGGAAAGGGGTATAATGAGCCAGCCTGTTCCAGCTCTGCAGTGGGAAAGGGGTATAATGAGCCAGCCTGGTTCCAGCTCTACAGTGGGAAAGGGATATAATGAGCCAGCCTGGTTCCAGCTCTACAGTGGGAAAGGGGTATAATGAGCCAGCCTGTTCCAGCTCTGCAGTGGGAAAGGGGTATAATGAGCCAGTCTGGTTCCAGCTCTACAGTGGGAAAGGGGTATAACAAGCCAGCCTGGTTCCAGTTCTACAGTGGGAAAGGGCTATAATGAGCCAGCCTGGTTCCAGCTCTACAGTGGGAAAGGGGTATAATGAGCCAGTCTGGTTCCAGCTCTACAGTGGGAAAGGGTATTATGGTTATTACGGTTAAGGGTATTAAGGTTAAGTCTTATACTCAAGTTGCAATCTTATCTAAAGTCCTCAGATTAAAAAAAAAAATGCTACTCTTATCTGGCCAATCTAAGTGGTATTCGACTATTAAAAAAAAATATATATTGATTAATGACAATGCTATAGAATGTGAACCAATCTGGAAGAATAAAACTTTATTCCATGGTCTAGTTCCCATGGGAACCAAATTACATCGACACATTTGCAATCATGTACAGGCGTATATATCCGTGTGCTTGTGTGTGTGTGTGTACGAGTGGATACATTTGATAATGCTCCAGTATCCTCATGCTTGAGGTTCAGCATTTAAACTGTGGTTGTTGTGGTGCTTTAGTTTCTCACGTCTGTAGAGTTTTAGCCATTTCTGGAGATGGACGTGGTCCAGGGAAGGATAGAGGGTTTGTATACACACAGTTCATACAAACTCTGTTAACCCTATACATAATATGAACCCTATATCTCAAACAACCCATTAATGAACCATATACCAAACACAAACAGCCCATTATTTAACTGTAAACCTAATTCTCATTCATATAACCCTAAACCTGTATTATCCCATTCATACAACCCCAATCACAAAATTAATCCTTAACCTAATATTAACCCAGTCATATGGCCATGTCTGTAAATAATGTAATCACATGCCTACCACCATAAAATGAACATTAAGCCTATCATCTTTCAAATGGATAGTGTTTGTTTAGTACACTCCTACAGGCATTTAGAGTGTACAGGTGTAAGTTTACTGAATTCAGCTTCTGTAATGAACATATTAATAAATCTAATGAGCTTTAGTACTGTATTTACTAATTCCACTTTTGTACTGTATATATGTAAAATCTTTATTTACTGAATTCATATCCAGTGCAAGGATATGACACACGTTGGATTTGAACTTTATTACATGACTAATAAAAGATTTGAGTTCCTTTCTGTAGGAATTGTGGGACACCTGCACAGGATTTCTTAAACCAAATAAACTTTATGACTTAGAGACAAATTATTTTAATAAAATCCGTAAGTCAATAATGTACAGACAGTAAACCTACGGACAAACTGAACAGATGTCCCATAATGCATGTGTTCTTACACCGTACTTTGCCTGGCGTCTCTGAAGTCCTGCAGACGATACAGGAGGAGAATCCCGCTGAGCAGAACCGCCATGAGGAGAACCCAGGCCGGAGTCCACACGCACACGCACACACGCACACGCACACGCACACACGCACAAACATCCCCACCAATGTCCACATGGCCTAAGAGACAGACAGACGGAGGGCCCAGGCTCCTCCCAGGGAACCTGACGAACGTCCTGCAGGGATCTCTTAAACAACAAGAGTCTGTAACCGTAGCAACAAGAGGGCGTTCCTCTGCGGGATGAGCTGCCAGCAGTCTCTGTGAGCCCTAAATGGGGCGTGTCTCTATAGCTCTGTGTGGAGTCAGTCCCAAAGTAAGGCACCATTGCGGGAGGACTCCCTGCAGGGCTAGTCCGGCCGGAATATCGGGCTCATCTGGCTGGAATATCGGGCTAATCCGGCCGGAATATCGGGCTCTTGGGTAGAAACTCTATCAGGATGACCTGAAGAGGGAGAGAGAAGGTCAGTCAGTGAGTCAGACAATGAGTCAGAGAGGGACAGTCACAAGAGTTAATTGCGTGAGAGAAGGTGAGTCACAGAAGACAATGTGCAGGTATTCCACTGAATTTGGATCAGAAGGGTTCCTACAGGGGACAGAGTTTTACTGCAGTTCTGCTTCTGATTACAAGCACAATACAGCACAAGCTTGACTAATGCACTCAAATATTCCATCATGCTATTGGCTAAGAGACTCAAATATTCCATCACGCTATTGGCTAATGCACTCAAATATTCCATCCCGCTATTGGCTAAGAGACTCAAATATTCCATCACGCTATTGGCTAATGCACTCAAATATTCCATCACGCTATTGGCTAAGAGACTCAAATATTCCATCACGCTATTGGCTAATGCACTCAAATATTCCATCAGGCTATTGACTAATACACCAACATATTCCATCATGCTATTGGCTAATGCACTCAAATATTCCATCACGCTATTGACTAATGTACTCAAATATTCCATCACGCTATTGACTAATGCACTCAAATATTCCATCACACTATTGGCTAATACACCAACATATTCCATCATGCTATTGGCTAATGCACTCAAATATTCCATCATGCTATTGGCTAATGCACTCAAATATTCCATCATGCTATTGGCTAATGCACTCAAATATTCCATCATGCTATTGACTAATGCACTCAAATATTCCATCACGCTATTGGCTAATGCAGTGATTTTCAACCACTGTGCCGCGGCACACTAGTGTGCCGTGAGAGATCGTCAGGTGTGCCGTGGGAAATTATCTTATCCTATTAACTTCACTTAATTAGTAACACTTTTGGTTGGTGGTGTGACTCAAGATTTTTTTTTATGTAAAAAATGTGCCTTGGCTCAAAAAAGGTTGAAAAACACTGGGCTAATGCACTAAAATATTCCATCATGCTATTGACTAACGCACTCAAATATTCCATCACGCTATTGACTAATGCACTCAAATATTCCATCATGCTATTGGCTAAGAGACTCACATATTCCATCCCGCTATTGACTAATGCACTCAAATATTCCATCACGCTATTGGCTAATGCACTAAAATATTCCATCACGCTATTGGCTAATGCACTAAAATATTCCATCATGCTATTGACTAATGCACTTAAATATTCCATCACGCTATTGACTAATGCACTCAAATATTCCATCACGCTATTGACTAATGCACTCAAATATTCCATCACGCTATTGACTAATGCACTCAAATATTCCATCACGCTATTGACTAATGCACTCAAATATTCCATCACACTATTGGCTAATGCACTAAAATATTCCATCACGCTATTGGCTAAGAGACTCACATATTCCATCATGCTATTGACTAATGCACTCAAATATTCCATCATGCTATTGGCTAATGCACTGATATATTCCATCACGCTATTGGCTAAGAGACTCACATATTCCATCATGCTATTGACTAATGCACTCAAATATTCCATCATGCTATTGGCTAATGCACTGAAATATTCCATAATGCTATTGGCTAAGAGACTCACATATTCCATCATGCTATTGGCTAATACACTAACATATTCCATCATGCTATTGGCTAATACACTTACATATTCCATCATGCTATGAGCTAATGCACTGATATATTCCATCATGCTATTGGCTAAGAGACTCACATATTCCATCATGCTATTGGCTAATACACTCACATATTCCATCATGCTATTGGCTAATACACTTACATATTCCATCATGCTTTTGGCTAATACACTTATATTCCATCATGCAATTGGCTAATGCACTGATATATTCCATCATGCTATTGGCTAAGAGACTCACATATTCCATCATGCTATTGGCTAATACACTCACATATTCCATCATGCTATTGGCTAATACACTCACATATTCCATCATGCTATTGGCGAATACACTTACATATTCCATCATGCAATTGGCTAATGCACTGATATATTCCATCATGCTATTGGCTAATACACTTACATATTCCATCATGCTATTGACTAATACACTTATATATTCCATCATGCTATTGGCTAAGAGACTCACAGGCTGCATTAAAAAAAAGCATTGTCTGTTTGTGTCATTTTTGTTTACTTTCTATTATAAGCCAATACTAACCAACAATACTAGCTGTTCACATTTAGATTTCGGGCATTTCTCAGATGTTCCCCTTGTTCCCCACTTACATATTCCATCATGCTATTGGCTAATGCACTCTCATATTCCATCATGCTATTGGCTAATGCACTCTCATATTCCATCATGCTACTGGCTAATACACTTATATTCCATCATGCTATTGGCTAATACACTTACATATTCCATCATGCTATTGGCTAATGCACTCTCATATTCCATCATGCTACTGGCTAATACACTTACATATTCCATCATGTTATTGGCTAATGTACTCTCATATTCCATCATGCTACTGGCTAATACACTTACATATTCCATCATGTTATTGGTTTCACATTTCCGTGTACTCAGTCTCCAGTGCAGGCAGAGCTAGGAGGGAGTAAAACATGTGAACATGAGCACATCCCTATGAGCACATCCCTATGAGCACATCCCAATGAGCACATCCCAATGAGCACATCCTAATGAGCACATCCTAATGAGCACATCCCTATGAGCACATCCCTATGAGCACATCCCTATGAGCACATCCTTATGAGCACATCCTCATGAGCACATCCTTATGAGCACATCCTAATAAGCACATCCTAATTAGCACATCCCTATGAGCACATCGTTATGAGCACATCCTTATGAGCACATCCTAATGAGCACATCCTAATGAGCACATCCTTATGAGCACATCCTTATGAGCACATCCTTATGAGTACATCCTCATGAGCACATTGTTATGAGCACATCCTTATGAGCACATCCTAATGAGCCCATCCTAATAAGCACATCCTCATGAGCACATCCCTATGAGCACATCCCTATGAGCACATCCTTATGACCACATCCTTATGAGCACATCCTAATGAGCACATCCTTATGCAGTATGCCATTCACAGGAGCATTGACAGGTACTTGCAATACTAACCTTGTGGTATAGTCTATTGTTTTCCCAATCTAGCAACTTCTCCACAGAGCGTCGTGTCTAGAAATAAAATATATTAGTATTTTGGCAAATACTAATATAATATAGAGCAGTAGGTGTGTGTAAGCACGGTAGGTATAAGGTATAAAGTGTAATGGAGGTGTAGTATGATAGAAGACTTGCTGAGGGAATGTAGAAGTAGCGCTAGTGTAGGCTCTCTCTTTCTGTGGCGGCGTAGTGTATGTGTAGTGCTGTAGTATCCTTACTCTCTTGCTGAGGCAGTGTAGTGTATGAGTAACGCTGTAGTATCCTTATTCTCTTGCTGTGGTGGAGTAGTGTATGAGTAGTGCTGTAGTATCCTTACTTTCTTCCTGTGGCAGTGTAGTGTATGAATAGTGCTGTAGTATCCTTACTCTCTTGCTGTGGCAGTGTAGTGTATGAGTAGCGCTGTAGTATCCTTATTCTCTTGCTGTGGTGGAGTAGTGTATGAGTAGTGCTGTAGTATCCTTACTTTCTTCCTGTGGCAGTGTAGTGTATGAATAGTGCTGTAGTATTCTTACTCTCTTGCTGTGGCAGTGTAGTGTATGAGTAGTGCTGTAGTATCCTTACTCTCTTGCCGTGTTGTAGTGTATGAGTAGTGCTGTAGTATCCTTACTCTCTTGCTGTGGCAGTGTAGTGTATGAATAGTGCTGTAGTATCCTTACTCTCTTGCTGTGGCAGTGTAGTGTATGAATAGTGCTGTAGTATCCTTACTCTCTTGCTGCGGCGGTGTAGTGTATGAATAGTGCTGTAGTATCCTTACTCTCTTGCTGCGGCAGTGTAGTGTATGAATAGTGCTGTAGTATCCTTATTCTCTTGCTGTGGTGGAGTAGTGTATGAGTAGTGCTGTAGTATCCTTACTTTCTTCCTGTGGCAGTGTAGTGTATGAATAGTGCTGTAGTATCCTTACTCTCTTGCTGTGGCAGTGTAGTGTATGAATAGTGCTGTAGTATCCTTACTCTCTTGCTGCGGCAGTGTAGTGTATGAGTAGTGCTGTAGTATCCTTACTCTCTTGCTGTGGTAGTGTAGTGTATGAATAGTTCTGTAGTATCCTTACTCTCTTGCTGCGGCGGTGTAGTGTATGAGTAGTGCTGTAGTATCCTTACTCTCTTGCTGTGGCAATGTAGTGTATGAGTAGTGCTGTAGTATCCTTACTCTCTTGCTGCGGTGGTGTAGTGTATGAATAGTGCTGTAGTATCCTTACTCTCTTGCTGCGGCGGTGTAGTGTATTAGTGCTGTAGTATCCTTACTCTCTTGCCGTGGTGTAGTGTATGAGTAGTGCTGTAGTATCCTTACTCTCTTGCTGCGGCGGTGTAGTGTATGAATAGTGCTGTAGTATCCTTACTCTCTTGCTGCGGCGGTGTAGTGTATTAGTGCTGTAGTATCCTTACTCTCTTGCCGTGGTGTAGTGTATGAGTAGTGCTGTAGTATCCTTACTCTCTTGCTGCGGTGGTGTAGTGTATGAATAGTGCTGTAGTATCCTTACTCTCTTGCTGCGGCGGTGTAGTGTACGAGTAGTGCTGTAGTATCCTTACTCTCTTGCTGCGGCGGTGTAGTGTATGAGAAGTGCTGTAGTATCCTTACTCTCTTGCTGCGGCGGTGTAGTGTATGAGTAGTGTTGTAGTATCCTTACTCTCTTGCTGCGGCGGTGTAGTGTATGAGTAGTGTTGTAGTATCCTTATTCTCTTGCTGCGGCGGTGTAGTGTATGAGTAGTGTTGTAGTATCCTTACTCTCTTGCTGAGGCAGATTACAGGCCACAGGCTGAATCCCAGGGTGCAGCAGCAGCACAAACAGCCACACAGCAGCCAGCGCACATTTACAGGCAGAGTCTTCTTGAGACAGCCATTCACCCTGCTGATACTGGCCTTGAACTCCTCTGGCGCCACCTAGAGACAAGGACACACATCTGCAGCTCATCTTCCCCACTGTGCAGGCCCTAATGCAGCTCTCATCCCCCTACTGTAAAGGCCCGAATAGAACACTCATCCCTCAGAGTGAAAGCTCTATACAACACTCATCCCTCAGAGTGAAAGCTCTATACAACACTCATCCCTCAGAGTGAAAGCACTATACAACATTCATCCCTCAGAGTGAAAGCTCTATACAACACTCATCCCTCAGAGTGAAAGCTCTATACAACACTCATCCCTCAGAGTGAAAGCTCTATACAACATTCATCCCTCAGAATGAGAGCTCTATACAACATTCATCCCTCAGAGTGAAAGCGCTATACAACATTCATCCCTCAGAGTGAGCGCTCTATACAACACTCATCCCTCAGATTGAAAGCACTGCAGCTGTAAATAAACACCACTTACCTTTCCCGTGAGTGAGCAGGGGAACTCTGATTCAAACTTGTTGCTCAGTCCAAACCTGTGAAGGGAGAAGAGTGCCGGTGTTAACCTTTGGGTTTAATCACAAACAGTACCGGTGTTAACCTTGGGGTTTAATCACAAACAGTACCGGTGTTAACCTTGAGGTTTAATCACAAACAGTACCGGTGTTAACCTGGGGGTTTAATCACAAACAGTACCGGTGTTAACCTGGGGTTTAATCACAAACAGTACCGGTGTTAACCTGGAATCACAAACAGTACCGGTGTTAACCTGGGGGTTTAATCACAAACAGTACCGGTGTTAACCTTGAGGTTTAATCACAAACAGTACCGGTGTTAACCTGGGGGTTTAATCACAAACAGTACCGGTGTTAACCTGGGGGTTTAATCACAAACAGTACCGGTGTTAACCTGGGGGTTTAATCACAAACAGTACCGGTGTTAACCTTTGGGTTTAATCACAAACAGTACCGGTGTTAACCTGGGGGTTTAATCACAAACAGTACCGGTGTTAACCTTGAGGTTTAATCACAAACAGTACCGGTGTTAACCTGGGGGTTTAATCACAAACAGTACCGGTGTTAACCTGGGGGTTTAATCACAAACAGTACCGGTGTTAACCTTTGGGTTTAATCACAAACAGTACCGGTGTTAACCTTTGGGTTTAATCACAAACAGTACCGGTGTTAACCTTGAGGTTTAATCACAAACAGTACCGGTGTTAACCTGGGGGTTTAATCACAAACAGTACCGGTGTTAACCTTGAGGTTTAATCACAAACAGTACTGGTGTTAACCTGGGGGTTTAATCACAAACAGTACCGGTGTTAACCTGGGGGTTTAATCACAAACAGTACCAGTGTTAACCTGGGGGTTTAATCACAAACAGTACCGGTGTTAACCTGGGGGTTTAATCACAAACAGTACCGGTGTTAACCTGGGGGTTTAATCACAAACAGTACCGGTGTTAACCTGGGGGTTTAATCACAAACAGTACCGGTGTTAACCTTGAGGTTTAATCACAAACAGTACCGGTGTTAACCTGGGGGTTTAATCACAAACAGTACCGGTGTTAACCTGGGGGTTTAATCACAAACAGTACCAGTGTTAACCTTTGGGTTTAATCACAAACAGTACCGGTGTTAACCTTGAGGTTTAATCACAAACAGTACCGGTGTTAACCTGGGGGTTTAATCACAAACAGTACCGGTGTTAACCTGGGGGTTTAATCACAAACAGTACCGGTGTTAACCTGGGGGTTTAATCACAAACAGTACCGGTGTTAACCTGGGGGTTTAATCACAAACAGTACCGGTGTTAACCTGGGGGTTTAATCACAAACAGTACCGGTGTTAACCTGGGGGTTTAATCACAAACAGTACCGGTGTTAACCTGGGGGTTTAATCACAAACAGTACCGGTGTTAACCTGGGGGTTTAATCACAAACAGTACCGGTGTTAACCTGGGGGTTTAATCACAAACAGTACCGGTGTTAACCTGGGGGTTTAATCACAAACAGTACCGGTGTTAACCTGGGGGTTTAATCACAAACAGTACCGGTGTTAACCTTGAGGTTTAATCACAAACAGTACCGTTGTTAACCTGGGGGTTTAATCACAAACAGTACCGGTGTTAACCTTGAGGTTTAATCACAAACAGTACCGGTGTTAACCTGGGGGTTTAATCACAAACAGTACCGGTGTTAACCTGGGGGTTTAATCACAAACAGTACCGGTGTTAACCTGGGGGTTTAATCACAAACAGTACCGGTGTTAACCTGGGGGTTTAATCACAAACAGTACCGGTGTTAACCTGGGGGTTTAATCACAAACAGTACCAGTGTTAACTTTGGGGTTTAATCACAAACAGTACCGGTGTTAACCTGGGGGTTTAATCACAAACGGTACCGGTGTTAACCTGGGGGTTTCATCACAAATAGTACCAGTGTTAACCTGGGGGTTTAATCACAAACAGTACCGGTGTTAACCTTGGGGTTTAATCACAAACAGTACCAGTGTTAACTTTGGGGTTTAATCACAAACAGTACCGGTGTTAACCTGGGGGTTTAATCACAAACAGTACCGGTGTTAACCTGGGGGTTTAATCACAAACAGTACCGGTGTTAACCTGGGGGTTTCATCACAAACAGTACCGGTGTTAAACTGGAGGTATAATAATAAACAGTACCAGTGTTAACCTTGGCGTTTAATCACAAACAGTACCGGTGTTAACCTGGGGGTTTAATCACAAACAGTACCAGTGTTAACCTGGGGGTTTAATCACAAACAGTACCAGTGTTAACCTTGGGGTTTAATCACAAACAGTACCGGTGTTAACTTTGGGGTTTTAATCACAAACAGTACCGGTGTGAACCTTGGGGTTTAATCACAAACGGTACCGGTGTTAACCTGGGGGTTTAATCACAAACAGTACCGGTGTTAAACTGGAGGTATAATCACAAACAGTACCGGTGGTAACTTTGGGGTTTAATCACAAACAGTACCGGTGTTAACCTTGGGGTTTAAACAGAAATGTGTGTAAAATGGGGTACAGAGGTTTCCCGTGATTAGCAAATCATTTCGCAGACGCTTAAAATGGGCAGGGGCGGTTCTAACCCTGAACACCAATCTCTTTAGTTTTATAGAATAAACGAGTTAAGAAATAAAAATTGAGGTTTTAAAATGAATGTGTATTAACAGTCCCGCACCAGATGAATATGTGGCTATGGTAATCCCAGAAGTGGAGGTTTACTACTTTACTTTAATTCTTTAAACGGCCGTAATCGGCCGCAGTAGCAAAGCCATCGCAGCTACCGAGACGTCAGGTCTGGAAAGCGTGCCAGGGCACTTCCTGTGTACAGCGAGTCAACTTGCGACACGGAACCACAACAATCGGATAACATATCCCGCGCGGGGATGGAAACGAAAGTAAAAAAACACGACTTTAAATTATGCGGAAAGTTTTTAACGCCGTTTTCATTTTTCCCCCCCCGTTTGTGAAAACGAAATGTGCATTCTGAAAGCTTCCTCACCCCCACCCGAGTGTGCAGTAGTCGGAAATGGCCTGTAGCTGTAGCGAGGTAACTCAATAGGTCTCTGCTGTGCGTATACACCCACAAATTCCCCCACAAAGATACACTTCTCAGCCTCCTATAACAGGTAAAATGGTCAGTTGTCTTGTGAACACACATTTCTTAAATCCTAGATACACAGACCGGCTCCTTACACAGTGACGTGGCCGGATCCGCGCACCACCACCGGGTCCGGAGTGTACTTAAGCAGCTGCTCTTCCGCGGCCCTGTCCTCGTCCTCTTCCTCCTCGTAGATTTCATCAAAGTCCTCCATCACCGGATCCCTGTATGATGCTCTTCACAGGAGAGGTGCTGGGAGAGACGCGCGGTGCCTCTTCGGCAATTGATGGGGGACGGCGACCAGAGATGTTTCTATGTCTCTCTATCTCTCTCTATCTCTCTCACTCTCTATCTCAGCCAAAACAACGACATCCGCAGCAGCTCCGCCTGATCGCGAGAGAGACCTTCAGACGTCACACGGAGCGAGAGACTTGGCCGCGTCACGCACTGAAAGGGTTTGGCTACGTCACGGTGCGTAAAAGGATACGGGGCTATGTTTTCTCATGCAAAAAGCAAAAAAAGTTTAGATGCAGGATATTTAAGCGTGTTTATACTTTATAATATAATATAGTTTGCATATAAAGATAGTTCATATAATAATGATGCAAATTATGAGCTATCTAAGTTAAAGTATGTAAATCTGTTTTGAACCTATTTATCTTCATTTAAAGGCATAGGCGTTTTAATTTTCTGTAGTTTTTACAATATTATTAAGAGTTTTTGTGCATGTTTTGGATTGGACCTGACTGTTTTGGTGTGCAATGAAGATTATTTAGACATGTACAGACGTTTCTGACAACCTGCAGGCTTGCATAGGGTCAATCACAGGTTTCTGGTTTAAAGAAAGAAAATACACTTCTAGTAACGCCAAGCAGCTTGTACGGTGATGTTATGCCTTCACACAGTGTGTGGGGGTTACAGTAATTGCACAGGGATGGGTTGGTCTGGGGTACGACTTTTTTCATGGGACCCATAAGCCCTGGTGCCGTCCTTGCCTCCAGAGGTTTGATCATATTTTTGGTTCCAGCTCTTAGTGCAGGCACTGATCCCCTCTCATTATAATGTGAGTTATAACTGTGTAAAGATGGGTTATATGCCTAGTGGTATAATGTTAGTTATAACTGTGTAAAGACAGGTTATATGCCTAGTGGTATAATGTTAGTTATAACTGTAAAGATGGGTTATGTGCCTAGTGGTATAATGTTAGTTATAACTGTAAAGATGGGTTATATGCCTAGTGGTATAATGTTAGTTATAATTGTAAAGATGGGTTATATGCCTAGTGGTATAATGCTAGTTATAACTGTGTAAAGATGGTTATATGCCTAGTGGTATAATGTTAGTTATAACTGTAAAGATGGGTTATATGCCTAGTGGTATAATTTTAGTTATAACTGTGTAAAGATGGGTTATATGCCTAGTGGTATAATGTTAGTTATAACTGTGTAAAGATGGGTTATATGCCTAGTGGTATAATGTTAGTTATAATTGTAAAGATGGGTTATATGCCTAGTGGTATAATGCTAGTTATAACTGTGTAAAGATGGGTTATATGCCTAGTGCAGGGGTAGGCAACCCTGGTCCTAGAGAGCCGCAGGGTCTGCTGGTTTTTGTTGTTACTCACCACTTAATTGATCAATTAAAGCAGTTGATTACACAGTTAACTCACCTCACCTGGTTTCTTTGGTCTAATTAGTTGCTGTGTTTAAGGTGAAAACAAAAACCAGCAGACTCTGCGGCTCTCTAGGACCAGGGTTGCCTACCCCTGGCCTAGTGGTATAATGTTAGTTATAACTGTAAAGATGGGTTATATGCCTAGTGGTATAATTTTAGTTATAACTGTGTAAAGATGGGTTATATGCCTAGTGGTATAATGTTAGTTATAACTGTGTAAAGATGGGTTATATGCCTAGTGGTACTTTCATTATAATGTTAGTTATAACTGTGTAAAGATGGGTTATATGCCTAGTGGTATAATGTTAGTTATAACTGTGTAAAGATGGGTTATATGCCTAGTGGTATAATGTTAGTTATAACTGTGTAAAGATGGGTTATATGCCTAGTGGTATAATGTTAGTTATAACTGTGTAAAGATGGGTTATATGCCTAGTGGTACTTTTGTTAGTTACAATACAAATAGTTGTTTGTCTCTCCGCCCCGGTTGTGGCCTGTGTGCCCCAAATCTGATCCACTTCTGGCTTGTCCCAACTCTGCACCTTCTGCTGCTGCTTGCTCCTGCTGGCTACTGATACTCCGCTCGCTCGTTGAGCTGTTGACTGTCACTGGTCTGTTTCCACTTTTTTGCTTTGCTGACTAGTTGATTGAGTTGTTGGGACGGCTTGCTTGTGGGCTGTAGTCTGGCTTGGTTGTTGGCTGTAGTCTGGCTTGGTTGTAGGCTGTAGTCTGGCTTGGTTGTGAGCTGTAGTCTGGCTTGGTTGTGAGCTGTAGTCTGGCTTGTTTGTGGGCTGTAGTCTTGCTTGGTTGTGGGCTGTAGTCTGGCTTGGTTGTGGGCTGTAGTCTGGCTTGGTTGTTGGCTGTAGTCTGGCTTGGTTGTAGGCTGTAGTCTGGCTTGGTTGTGAGCTGTAGTCTGGCTTTGTTGTGGGCTGTAGTCTGGCTTGTTTGTGGGCTGTAGTCTGGCTTGTTTGTGGGCTGTAGTCTGGCTTGGTTGTGGGCTGTAGTCTGGCTTGGTTGTTGGCTGTAGTCTGGCTTGGTTGTGGGCTGTAGTCTGGCTTGGTTGTGGGCTGTAGTCTGGCTTGGTTGTGGGCTGTAGTCTGGCTTGGTTGTGGGCTGTAGTCTGGCTTGGTTGTGGGCTGTAGTCTGGCTTGTTTGTGGGCTGTAGTCTGGCTTGGTTGTGGGCTGTAGTCTTGCTTGTTTGTGGGCTGTAGTCTGGCTTGTTTGTGGGCTGTAGTCTGGCTTGGTTGTGGGCTGTAGTCTGGCTTGGTTGTGGGCTGTAGTCTGGCTTGGTTGTGGGCTGTAGTCTAGCTTGTGTTGAAGTGGAGCAGCGCACTGTTGCTTGGGACTGCACCCTGCCTTTCTTCCTTTCCAAATTGTGCCTATGCTAAGCTACTAAACCACTGCTGTAACAGCCTGGTCGCGTAAACCACTGCTGTAACAGTCTGGTCGCGTAAACCACTGCTGTAACAGTCTGGTCGCGTAAACCACTGCTGTAACAGTCTGGTCGCGTAAACCACTGCTGTAACAGTCTGGTCGCGTAAACCACTGCTGTAACAGTCTGGTCGCGTAAACCACTGCTGTAACAGTCTGGTCGCGTAAACCACTGCTGTAACAGTCTGGTCGCGTAAACCACTGCTGTCTGTAACAGTCTGGTCGCGTAAACCACTGCTGTAACAGTCTGGTCGCGTAAACCACTGCTGTAACAGTCTGGTCGCGTAAACCACTGCTGTAACAGTCTGGTCGCGTAAACCACTGCTGTAACAGTCTGGTCTGGCTTGGTTGTGAGCTGTAGTCTGGCTTGGTTGTGGGCTGTAGTCTGGCTTGGTTGTGGGCTGTAGTCTGGCTTGGTTGTGGGCTGTAGTCTGGCTTGGTTGTGGGCTGTAGTCTGGCTTGGTTGTTGGCTGTAGTCTGGCTTGGTTGTAGGCTGTAGTCTGGCTTGGTTGTGAGCTGTAGTCTGGCTTTGTTGTGGGCTGTAGTCTGGCTTGGTTGTGGGCTGTAGTCTGGCTTGGTTGTGGGCTGTAGTCTGGCTTGGTTGTGGGCTGTAGTCTGGCTTGGTTGTGGGCTGTAGTCTGGCTTGGTTGTGGGCTGTAGTCTGGCTTGGTTGTGGGCTGTAGTCTGGCTTGGTTGTGGGCTGTAGTCTGGCTTGGTTGTGGGCTGTAGTCTGGCTTGGTTGTGGGCTGTAGTCTGGCTTGGTTGTGGGCTGTAGTCTGGCTTGGTTGTGGGCTGTAGTAGTCTGGCTTGGTTGTGGGCTGTAGTCTGGCTTGGTTGTGGGCTGTAGTCTGGCTTGGTTGTGGGCTGTAGTCTGGCTTGGTTGTGGGCTGTAGTCTGGCTTGGTTGTGGGCTGTAGTCTGGCTTGGTTGTGGGCTGTAGTCTGGCTTGGTTGTGGGCTGTAGTCTGGCTTGGTTGTGGGCTGTAGTCTGGCTTGGTTGTGGGCTGTAGTCTGGCTTGGTTGTGGGCTGTAGTCTGGCTTGGTTGTGGGCTGTAGTCTGGCTTGGTTGTGGGCTGTAGTCTGGCTTGGTTGTAGGCTGTAGTCTGGCTTGGTTGTGGGCTGTAATCTGTCTTGGTTGTGGGCTGTAGTCTGGCTTGGTTGTGGGCTGTAGTCTGGCTTGGTTGTGGGCTGTAGTCTGGCTTGGTTGTGGGCTGTAGTCTGGCTTGGTTGTGGGCTGTAGTCTGGCTTCGTTATAGGCTGTAGTCTGGCTTGGTTGTGGGCTGTAGTCTGGCTTGGTTGTGGGCTGTAGTCTGGCTTGGTTGTGGGCTGTAGTCTGGCTTGGTTGTGGGCTGTAGTCTGCCTTGGTTGTGGGCTGTAGTCTGGCTTGGTTGTGGGCTGTAGTCTGGCTTGGTTGTGGGCTGTAGTCTGGCTTGGTTGTGGGCTGTAACAGTCGCGTCGACAATTACATTTTTTTTGTATTATTATTATTCTGCTGTTGCACTGCCTCTGTCGCCGTTGTCATGGGGACTAAAGTATAACTCTGGACTCTCCTCTATCATTAGTACGACGTTGTCATGGGGACTAAAGTATAACTCTGGACTCTCCTCTATCATTAGTACAAATCTGGCACGCAAATACTCTGTTTCTGCTCTGTTGGGTTTCTACTGGACTCCACCAGCTCTACTCCCCCACACAGATATTTACATTTCCCACCGACTGGGATATATTCATCCAGGTTCCAGAGGATACTTTAATTACAGTAAATCTGACATTATCTCCAGTAGTATCACTTCTCTTTGGTCTCTTCGCCCCTTAAATTCCACCAATAACAGAATTCCTCGCACTTCTGACAGTACTGTTTTGTGTCCAGTTGCCCTAGTAAACAAGCACTCCACTCCTGTACTCAAATTAGCTCTCTTCAATGTTCGCACACTCAGTAATAAAGGTCCAATCACCTCCTAGAGACCAGTGTTGGATCAGTACTGATGCACTTTTTTCCTCCTCCACTAGAGGCCAGGGTTGGATCAGCACTGATGTATCTCTGAAATGGGCACTTGCTTGCCAGGCTATGATGGAATTCTGTTAAACATGCCTGAACCCACAACATCACCATTGGTTTGTGAAGCCATTCTATTGCGAGGAGAGCTTTACATGTAGGTGTATATGAGGCACCAACATTAAGTAAAAAAAACACATGATTATTAGGAAAAAAGGTGTAAAGTACAAAATGGTATTCAGGAGGTGTTTTGGGGAATGATTTGGAGATGGGTCTGTAAAGAGGTGGGACAACCTCATCCAGATCATATACATATCAGCGCTATTCAGGTGTACCTCATTCAGATCACAGGGGTATTTCACAAAGCAGGATTACTGAGTTAGCTGGATAACTGCACCGAGTAAAATGCTCTTTTTACTTCAGTCCATGTTCCAGATTTGGGAGGCTAGTGAGTGGTCTTTATAAGGGTAGTGTGTGGTTTTTATAAGGGCAGTGAGTGGTCTTTATAAGGCTAGTGAGTGGTCTTTATAAGGGAAGTGAGTGGTCTTTATAAGGGCAGTGAGTGGTCTTTATAAGGGTAGTGAGTGGTCTTTATAAGGATAGTGAATAGTCTTTATAAGGCTAGTGAGTGGTCTTTATAAGGCTAGTGAGTGGTCTTTATAAGGATAGTGAATGGTCTTTATAAGGGTAGTGAGTAGTCTTTATAAGGGTAGTGAATGGTCTTTATAAGGGCAGTGAATGGTTTTTATAAGGCTAGTGAGTGGTTTTTATAGGGGCAGTCAATCAGTGAGTGGTTTTTATAAGGGTAGTGAGTAGTCTTTATAAGGGTAGTGAGTGGTCTTTATAAGGGCAGTGAGTGGTTTTTATAAGGGCAGTGAATCAGTGAGTGGTCTTTATAAGGGTAGTTAGTGATCTTTATAAGGGCAGTGAGTGGTCTTTATAAGGCTAGTGAGTGGTCTTTATAAGGCTAGTGAGTGGTTTTTATAAGGGCAGTGAGTGGTTTTTATTAGGCCAGTGAGTGGTTTTTATAAGGGTAGTGAGTGGTTTTTATAAGGACAGTGAGTGGTTTTTATAAGGCTAGTGAATGGTCTTTAGAATGGTATTGAGTGGTCTTCATAAGGGCAGTGACTCAGTGAATGGTCTTTATAAGGGTAGTGAGTGGTCTTTATAAAGGTAGTGAGTGGTTTTTATAAGGGTAGTGAGTGGTTTTTATAAGGGTAGTGAGTCTTCATTATAAGGGTAATGAGTGGTTTTTATAAGGCTAGTGAGTGGTGTTTATAAGGGTAGTAAGTGGTCTTTATAAGGGCAGTGAGTGGTCTTTATATGGCTAGTGAGTGGTTTTTATAAGGGTAGTGAGTAGTCTTTGTAAGGGCAGTGACTCAGTGAGTGATCTTTAGAAGGGTAGTGAGTGGTCTTTATAAGGGCAGTGAGTGGTCTTTATATTTCTATTGGGTGGTTTTTATAAGGGTAGTGAGTGGTCTTTATAAGGCTAGTGAGTGGTCTTTATAAGGCTAGTGAGTGGTTTTTGTAAGGGTAGTGAGTGGTCTTTTTATACGGCTAGTTAGTGGTCTTTATAAGGGTAGTGAGTAGTTTTTATAAGGGCAGTGAGTGGTTTTTATAAGGCTAGTGAGTGGTTTTTATCAGGGCAGTGAATCAGTGAGTGGTCTTTATAAGGGTAGTGAGTGGTTTTTATAAGGGTACTGAGTGGTCTTTATAAGGCTAGTGAGTGGTCTTTATAAGGGTAGTGAGTGGTCTTTATAAGGGTAGTGAGTGGTTTTTATAAGGGTACTGAGTGGTCTTTATAAGGCTAGTGAGAGGTCTTTATAAACGTAGCGAGTGGACACTTTTTGAGAACTGACACCAGCAACCCCTCCGGCTAGTTAAACTCATGACATTGTTATAATGGTACATTCTGCTAAACCAATTAAGCCTGGGAGCCTAATCAAAAGAAACACCCAGCTGTGACACATTAATGATGACGTAATCTGCACGGTCATCTTTTAAACTAATATTCATTTCTTAATGTACATTTGTTTGGAAGCTGTAGGGGTTGAGTGACATCACACACCAGCTTCTGCTCTGTCTGCAGTATAATGAGCCAGACCATCCGAACAGTGTGCTGAGTCAGTAAAACTACTCATAGCTTTTACCCCTTATTCTCTGTGCCTGCAGGAGAGCGCAGTAATCCTTCCATCTGTGTATTTATAATCCTCACCTCAATATGTACCACTCACATACCATGCTCATGAAATATGTATCAGCTACAAACCATGACTTTAAATATGAATAGCCTACACGCCACACCCCTGTACATATGTACAGCCTATAATGCTACTTTACCTGCACAATACAATGCCACAGACTTTTCAATAGTTTTGCATAACAATGAGTAACATGTGATACACAGTAAAATGTCCAGTGTTAATTAAACTCTAACAGTGTTAATTATACTCTTAACAGAGTACATATGAGCCTAATCTGGCCAGGGTAGGGTTAGGGTTAGGCTTAGGGTTAGGGGTTAGGGGTAGGGTTAGGGTTAGGGTTAGGCTCATATGCACACTGCTAGAGTTTAATTAACTCTGGACATTTTATTGGGGATTTTGCTGTGTACCTACTGAACTGAATGAACACTAAAAAGTGTGTAACCCCAGTAATGACAGACTGGAGAGGGCTACTTTTGTGAAGATGGCTGACTCCGTCTTCTGGCTTTTAGCCAGGCTATGCCTGGGTATGGATAGATCTAACAGTGAGTCAGCTTCAAACAATCAATAAGGCATTCCGGTGTCAGTGACTGATGTAATTCCGACAATATGAGCTCACGCCTGCCCAGCTTTAACAGAGACAGCCTGGCTAGGGAGCCAATCCAGTCCTTATATTACAAGCACCAATCACAGGGAGGCTAGGGATCCAATCCGGTCTTTATATTACAAGCACCAATCACAGGCAGGCTTGCGAGCCAATCCCGTCATTATATTACAAGCACCAATCACAGGGAGGCTAGGGATCCAATCCAGTCCTTATATTACAAGCACCAATCACAGGCAGGCTAGGGAGCCAATCCAGTCCTTATATTACAAGCACCAATCACAGGCAGTCTAGGGAGCCAATCCTGTCCTTATATTAAAAACAAACAAACACAGCCAGGCTAGGGAGACAATTCAGCTCTTATATTACAAACACCAATCAGAGCCAGGCTAGGGAGCCAATCCAGTCCACCACACATCACTTCTATCACAGTTACCACTGTGAACACTTACACAGCTAATAAAACAAACACAACTCCACATCACCAATAACACATCTGATATGGCTACATCCATCACATCTGTGTGAAACAGCTGGTTAAAAACACAAATGAACTACATCCCCCACCCTAAACAATGTGCACTCTTCATTAACCCCCCCCTCTTTGACCCCAGCACCCCATGACTGCCTTGCCCCTGGTAATAAGGACAACAGTCACTCAGTATGTTTGTGTTATCATGTGTGCCTGGCTGAAACAGCCAGTCATGTGACTAACACGCTGACCACCAACAGACTGTTGAGGGCTCCACTCAGCGATTGGACACATGGCTTAGATTCAGTATGTGCTCCCTGACAATATAAGAACCCAGAATAATCCATTAGCCCAAACAGTTTTTATGTGCAGGACAGATTACACAGCAATGGATATTTTGTAAATTTTCAAAAATAGTTTCTGACGACATGTTGCCTTTTCAATGCATGGCATTAGGATATTCACAGGTTTGTGGTTTAAACCAAAATATATGCTTTTCATAAAAAGGCATCAGAAATTAGTGTATGTATCTTAAATATCCATTGTGGGACAATGGAAAACATACTAAAACTGAAGTAGTATCAAAGTGAACCTTTAAAACTGGAATTTGTTCTGCAGATTTTGGCAGAAATATTTTATATTGATGTATATTTTATATTGATGTATATCCATAACTTTTGACATTTTCTAAAATCAGAGTATATACTACAAGTGTCATTCCACACACATACATACACACACTATCTGAACACATATTTCATATAGACACAGTTTCACACAAACATACACACACACAGTTTCACACAAACATACACACACACACAGTTTCACACAAACATACACACACACACAGTTTCACACAAACATACACACACACACAGTTTCACACAGATGCATAGTTCACACGCAGGCACACACACACACACACAGTTTCACACAGTGTTGGTAGTGTTACAGCTCTAAATGACATGGCAATCATTTTAATTTTTCATTCAAAGCACCCTGCCTGGGGGCATACATATGCAAAGAAATTATCAAATAACCCAGTAAAATATCAGTCATCCCAGCAACTTAAACACTAAAGGGGATTTATAGTACTGCTATTTTAAAAATAGAAAGCTTTTTGAAGTGGTTCAGAACACATTTTTTGTGCACTGTCCATTCAGGAATTTGAATATTTAGGGTGTACATTCAGAATGATTTAAAGTCTGATACAGATCATTATGTCTGACAGATCCAGTACGTAAAATGGTCCTTACATAAATTATATTAATGTCATTATCTGTTTATAAATACAGTAATTAATGTCATAAATCATGTAGAGCGTTCAGAGAGGAAACGTAGCCTATAGTCATATTAAAACTTTATACTCTAGCGGTTCATTTCCTGTCAATGTTGGTTTAACACTGGCAAGTGGTTTTACAAAAAAAAATGACGTGCGATAATATGAATAACTCTTTTTACGATTAAAAAATAGTTTATCTTTTATAAACGCCCACATGATGAGTAGCTACTATGTGACCAACTGTCTTATGAAACCGAGTTGTGTGGTATCATTTTAACAATGATTTATATTATAGAGAGATGTAAGCTCATTTGAAATATACTGAGATATGGTATGGTTAAATAATATATAAATAGCAATGCATTCTGCCAGTGTGACATGGGACGTGTAAAATTGGGCAAATCGTGAAACCCCAAAAGTTGCGTTGCTAAGGTATTAAGAAAGTGATAATATACGAAACAACATTCAAACAACATTTCAGTCAGAGATGCTGTTGATTAATTCCAGTGCGAACTCTCAAACTTTGTTCGCTTCTCGGCCTAGATTGTGCGCAGGTAGCTGTCTCATCATAGCGCTGCCCCTTTAAAATATTCAAATACATTTAGTCAGCGCTTCGTTGTCGGGCTGAACAGTGAGTGGCATTAGAGGAACCGCACTGTCACACAGACACAGACTAAAGGAACAGCAGAAGAAACACACGCAGATTCAACAAGACAAATGGCATAATAACGATGGAATATAGTTGGGTTCTGTTTACAGCGCTTTTTATCTTCACTCTGAAACCAGGTAGGACTATCGCTTCCGAGCACGGCGTTCTTTTTGTGTCGTGTGGGCATTATTTATCGGAATATTTCTATTTGATCAGAGGGATATAATTTATCTGAAATAATATATGTAAAAGGAAATAGTGGTCCGATCATATTTAAAAAATAAAAAAAAGAGTGAATTCACAATTCAGTTGAAACGCAGTAATAATATGGACCGCTTGATTAGAGCTTGTTATTCTTCTGTAGGCTACTTTACTTTCCCTATGCCTTGTGTTAATGTGTTAATAATTAATATAGGCTACGCACTCAGGCATTACTCATACAAAGACCGCTTGCGTGTAAGATGATGCCAATAACGGAATATTCCTGTGGAAAAGCAACACCTCTAAATGTATCAGGGATAAACTGAGTTCATATGCCATTTGTTTCAACGTGTTGGCACGCAGGAGAAGCCGCATAACCCATGCTATGCTTACATACGTTAATACGCCCTCCCGCTATAACTGTGACGGTCTCTTAGAACAATTTGCATAACCGTAGTCTAAGAAATAGCATTACGCAACGACTAAGCAAATCTTCAAAAGAAATTTGATATTTTTACTGAACGCTACAGGTGTGGGCGCCGTGTGTATCCACTTGCCTTCACTGGCGGATTTCAATTATTTATTCACTCATTGGAGTTGTCTAGAGGGAGATAATTTAATTGAACAACTTTCTTAGTTAATTAAAGCTAATCTTTACTGTTTTACAACCTAGTTTTTCTGAACATTGATTTCAAAGTTGATGTGTTATAATAGGCTATTGTTTTTAAGTGGATTGGGTTGAAGTGTGTGTGTGTGTGTGTGTGTGTGAGAGAGAGAGAGAGGGGGCGGGCATCTTTGACGGTGGCAGTTGATCACATTTCTCAAAGGGCCGATCGGTAATGTTACACTTTTAAGCGTAGGCTATACGCGGGCCGGAAAGGAGACTGGCCCTCGCACCTCGCGCCAGGTGGTAGGAGTTAAAGTGTGAAACCGAGCCAATCAGCGCGCGAGGCGGCCCCTGATGTCATTGGTGTTACCAGTGTCTAAAATCCCTACGGCTGTTTACGGAGCTATAAGATGCGCACTGCTTTGATCTTATCGTATGTGCTAAGCTTGTTTGGCCTATCTTGCTGGGTGAGTGCGTCCCAGTACTCGAAAAATGCATGCTCCTTTTCTCCACTACCTCCTCTCCTTCTTGCTAGTTACAAATTGATTAATGTCTCGACGCAAACCGCAATGTCAAGTACATTGTATACTGTACCATGCAACTACTTGTACACAAAACGTTTTGGCAGTTTTGCATACTTCCAGGTAGGAGAGGAGTGGTAGTGGAAAAAAAAAATGCTGTGTAAATCGCTCTGGATAAGAGCGTCTGCTAAATGCCTATAATGTAATGTAGTGGAGGAGTGAGGAAAGGAGGTGGGGAGTGAAGAATATTGGGACGCAGCCATGGTATGGTAGCTTATTTTGCTACAGGCCACGTGATTCAAATGTTCTTTTATACTGAAATACCTTTGGGACTGTTATATACAGTCATATATATGCATTTGTAGTTCTAGTTTTTGTTAATAACATGGCTTATTATTAGATTTTTTGCTGATGTTTTTGTACAGCACTTTTGTACCATTAGATTATTGGAGGCTGGCCAATGTTGCACTGATGTTTGTTTTTTTAAAACAGGCCTTATCTGGGACCCAAAATAACAAAAACAACTAAAGATCCAGGCTTGAGCACAGTCATAATAATGCATAAACGCTGTACTTTCATAAATTTCATAAAGTGCATTAGGATTATTTTTGGCCTTCCTGTGTGACTGCAGAAGTAACGGCACAGCCTGAAGGGCATTCGCTCTGCTTCGCTTGACCCTAGGGGGGTGATTGTGAGGAAGGAGAACAATGTCTGTTTAAGAGTGGGTGGGGCTCCAGGTAGAGTTTACCTGTTTATGAGTGGATGGGGCTTCAGATAGAGTTTACCTGTTTAAGAGTGGGTGGAGCTTCAGGTAGAGTTTACCTGTTTAAGAGTGGGTGGAGCTTCAGGTAGAGTTTACCTGTTTAAGAGGGGGTGGGGCTCCAGGTAGAGTTTACCTGTTTAAGAGTGGGTGGGGCTCCAGGTAGAGTTTACCTGTTTAAGAGTGGGTGGGGATCCAGGTAGAGTTTACTTGTTTAAGAGGGGGTGGGGCTCCAGGTAGAGTTGACCTGTTTAAGAGGGGGTGGGGCTCCAGGTAGAGTTGACCTGTTTAAAAGTGGGTGGGGCTCCAGGTAGAGTTTAATTTATCTTGTTGTGCTAGGTGTGCCAAAGCCAGTCATCACCCCCAGTGGACCTCACCTGGTGGTGCAGAAAGGCGGTGCCATCAGGTTGCGTTGCCAGGATGACATACAGGTTGAGTGGCATTGGCCGGTCCGTGCAAAGCGACGTAAGGAGGAGGGGGTGGAGCTGGGGGCGGGCCTGGCTGGCGTGTCCATCCAATCAGCTCACCAGCAGCACATGGGTCGCTACACCTGCTCCAACCACAAGGGCCAAAACAACAGCATCTACGTCTATGTGAAAGGTACCCTAACCCCTAAACCCTACATTGACTGTGGCCGTGACCGAATATGATCCCTTCACCCCTTTGAGGGCGCATATGTGAGTCAACTTCGTCAAAAAGCTTTTTCTCACAAATGAAAATCCACGGATTAAACCCTTATTTCCGGGGTTTTGTTGAGGGGAATCAGGAGCACACTCATCCGACAATTTCAGGAAGTTAACCCGGAAGTAAAAACTACAACTTGTACTCTCTTCTTATTTTTTGTCAAGTCTATCTTCATTCATAAGCTACACTTTGTAACCAAGGGTGTAGGAGAGATTTTTATATTGGGGGCGGGGCAAAATCCTCTAAGGGGGTCTGGGGGTATGCTCTCCCGGAAATAAAATTTAAAAAAAGAATGGTTTTAAAGTGCCATTTTACAACGGTTTTCAGCAAAGAAAAACATGTTTCATGGCCATATAAGGCCTCCTCCGGAAGATTTTTATTTATTTTATTTTTTGCAGCTAAATTAATAATTTTTAAGCTTTTTGAGACAAAAATGTAAAGCATCATTTTTTTATTTTTTTTCTGATTTTTCCCTTTTTCTCCCAATTTAGTAGCCAATTGAACCCCTATTCTAATTCAATTCCCCCCCATGTAGCAACCGCTAGAGAACCACTGTTACACAATCCCGTCTATCGGTACTAGTAATTGGAAGGAGGTCGCCACGTCCTCTACAGGGCGCGACTCCTCGAACTTCCTGACCGCGACTCGCCTGGGTCCCGTGCGGGCAGTGATTCTCTCCGAGCCCCTCCCCCCACCCGGAAGCGGCGCCCAATTGCCGCTTCCACAGGGCGCCGGCCACGCTCGGATATGGCAGGACCGGGGCGCGAACCCCGATCCTCGGAGCACAACTGCGCTGACTGAAAGTCAGCGCTTTTACCGTTGAGCTAACGCGGCAGCCCAATGTAAAGCATCATTGAGGCAAATCATGGTAGTTGGTTAACACGTTTACCCAAAGCACCTCACAGCAAGACTGTATTAACACGTTTACCCAAAGCACCTCACAGCAAGACTGTATTAACACGTTTACCCAAAGCACCTCACAGCAAGACTGTACATTCTAATAAAGTAATGTATTTAGATTTCTGTACAGAATATTACTTTGTTTATAAATAGAATATTGTTGATACAGGACAAATTATTTGTTAAAAAAAAATCACAACAATACCAGTTAACGACAAGTAATAACATTTATTTTATTTTTTTCAATAATTTTCAGTCTTACACGAGCTAACGTTAGCTAGCTCTCGAACATTAGCTAACCTTACATGGCTCAGGCTACGCCTATACATAACGTTAGCTCTGGATGACCCATTAAAATAACACATTATGAAGTTACCAAAACACCGTACTCTCAAATTAATGTAAATGCTATATAGAACATTGTATTCACAATAACGTTAATGTAACCCGTTCTGTATGTTATAACCGTTCAAATTTATTTGCGTGTGACTATCACGCGTCTCTGCTAGCTAACGTTAGCTTTCTTGCTCAATGACTAGCATCGACAGGAGTTAGCAAAAATACATTTACTTAACGAAATACATATGTTTCAACCTCAGGTTTCATCATAACCACAGTTTATCTTTTAAATAAACTATAAAAAGTACACTTTGTTTGTGAGGGAATTAACAGACCTGTGAGTGACGATGAATATAAACGGCTCATTCGTCGCTGCTGCCTCAGGGTGCTGAAAGCTTCACCGCCACGTCTCAGGTGAAAATGATGCGAGGTTCAGTGTAAGGTTCAAAGAGCAGGTTGTGGCCAGTACCAAAGACATGGGAGGGAGGATGGGATTTTTTGTTGTTGTTGTTAATAACTAATACTTATTGTGGGATGGGGATGACATGAATGCTGGCACATACAGGGAGTGCATGTCCAATATTATATATATATATATATATATATATATAAAGTGGAGGGGAGAGGGCACATAGTAAACAGGAGTCTGAGTGGACAGGGGGCAGGGAACAGGGATCATATTGGGTCACAGCTTTTATATATATATAGAGTTTATATTTTTATCTGAACAGCCTCTCTCTCTTCTCTCAGATGTTGACAATGCTTTCCAGCACGCGCTGATTCCACGCATTTTGGTGAAAGCAGGGCGCAGTTGTGTGCTGCCTTGCCTGGCGACGGACCCCGCCATGACAGACCTGGCCCTGCGGAGTTGTGCCGGCCACGCTTTGCCTCCTGGCCTGACTTACAACCCCAGCTTGGAGACGGGCGTAACCATTGACAACGTGCAGGAAGCTTACGAGGGCTGCTACATCTGCACTGGAAAGCTTGGGGGAGAAACAGTCACATCCATTCAGTACCAAATCACTGTGTTCCCAGGTGAGAGGGACATATCCCACAATGCATCAGTGACACACCCCCTTCTCTTATATGTGTCATATCCCAGAATGCATCAGGGACCCACCCCTTCTCCTATATGCGTCATATCCCAGAATGCATCAGGGACACACCCCCTTCTCTTATATGTGTCATATCCAAGAATGCATTAGGGACACACCCCCTTTTTTATATGTGTTTTATCCCAGAATGCATCAGGGACACACCCCCATCTCTTATATGTGTCATACCCCAGGATGCATCAGGGACCCACCCCCTTCTTCTATATGTGTCATATCCCAGAATGCATCAGAAGCCCACCCCCATTTCCTATATGTGTCATATCCCAGAATGAATCAGGGACCCACAGAGCTCAGTGGGTGGGTTCGATTAAGCACCCGGGCATAGACCGGGTTAACCGGATTAGCACTGATTGCATGAGATTTAAAAGAACCGTCGTACTCTTGATGCGGTGGGTGGCGTAATGTTATGATGATGACGGCCTCACATCGATTACGGCTTGGTCGGCTTGTTGAGCCATGTTTGCGCTCGTTTCTGTTCGATTTAAATAAACGAGAAAGCCCCTCCTTCGCCCATCTTCGCCGGGGAGCGGTTCACTAAATCAAACTCAGTGTAAAGGAGTTTTGTGTTGTGCTCTCAGCTGCCCCAGGTGTGCTGTTTGTGTTGCGCTCTCAGCTGCCCCGGGTGTGCTGTTTGTGTTGTGCTCTCAGCTGCCCCGGGTGTGCTGTTTGTGTTGTGCTCTCAGCTGCCCCGGGTGTGCTGTTTGTGTTGTGCTCCCAGCTGCCCCGGGTGTGCTGTTTGTGTTGTGCTCTCAGCTGCCCCGGGTGTGCTGTTTGTGTTGTGCTCCCAGCTGCCCCGGGTGTGCTGTTTGTGTTGTGCTCTCAGCTGCCCTGGGTGTGGTGTTTGTGTTGTGCTCTCAGCTGCCCCGGGTGTGCTGTTTGTGTTGTGCTCTCAGCTGCCCCGGGTGTGGTGTTTGTGTTGTGCTCTCAGCTGCCCCGGGTGTGCTGTTTGAATGTGTGAAACAGTGTGACACAGAGATGAAAACAGCACAGAGATGGTGACATGCTTGATTGTTATATTTAATTTCAGTGGCAGACCAGCTTCCCATAATACACCTGTCACAAAAAGAGGTGGTTATTCTGACCAAGGGCAAGACGTTTGATGTAACGTGCAGTTCTACCAACGTGAACAATGACTTCCGCCTCAACTGGACGTTTCCCCCTGATGTGGTGAGATGCCTCTCCGCCCCCTACAGGCAGAGCAGAGTAACTGACCCTGCTGCATCAGTAAAGACTGATTCAGATCAAAAATTAATTGTACTTTACATCTATCAGGATTCATCAGGATTTATCACATTTAAATGATGTGTGGTCTGAACTGACCCTACAGTCCCTGAGACACGAGTCTGCAGTTTAAATACACCATTGATCTGCTCAACAAACTCAAAACACATTTTTATTTGTTTCCCGTTATTTGTTATGCTGTGTGAGATTAACTCCTTCCAGATAGGCAGATGTATGTTGTGTGAGGTTAACTCCTTCCAGATGTGCAGATATGAACGGGGCTCTATGCTGTGTGAGATTAAATCCTTCCAGATGTGCAGATATGCAGATGTATGCTAAAGTTGATGTAATGTGCAAATCTGCCCAAGTCTGGAACCATATCGAAACGCATCATTTTGAAACACCATGCTGTCCCTGTTATTATGTTATTTCTCTTGTTATTTGCATACTTTAACGGCCTGTCTAATTGGCCTGTTTCCACAGCAACCATTGCTAAGCAAGCCCTCGTCCCGCTCAGTGCCCAGCTCGAGAGGTTTCCTGCATAGCGCGTCTCTGACGCTGGACGCCGTGCGTCTCCATGATGCCGGACAGTATCGCTGCGAGGCGCTCAATGAACTGGGCGTGGCCAACTCCACCATCACGCTCCACGTTCATGGTATGCCACTCCCTAAAATATAAGGTTCATGGGCTCATGGAAGGTCTTAAGGCTGACAACACAGAACAAACTTACAATATTATCTTGTTGGTATTTTTATGAGCAGTATATGCATGTTTTTGGTTCATAAGCAACATTTAAAAAATCATGTGGACTTCTGGAAGAAGCAGCTGAAGATGTTCAAAGCCCTGTCTGAAAGGAATATTAGGAACGCACTGTCTTACATGAAAGAGAAGGCTCATTCATTCACAGGTTTAGGGTTTGTGTAAGTGGGGTTAAGGTTTATGCTCAGGGTTAGGGGATAATGTTAGGGTTCAATGTTAGGGGTTAAGGCTCAGGGTTATGGGATAATGTTATGGTTGATGGTTAAAGGTCAGAGGTTAGGGGTCATGCTTGCCTATGCTTGTTTGCAGAGAGGGGCTTCATTAACCTTACAGAGGTGGAGAACCGCACAGTTCAGATTCGTGAAGGAGAAACGCTTTCTCTGAAGGTGGAGTTACAGGCGTACCCGAGACCCCACACTCTGTCCTGGGGCTACATGAAAGGCACCCTCCAAAACACATCTGACCACACCGTCACCTCCCAACACCTGGGGTACAGGTAAGCTCACAGGTGTCCTCTACCTCAGTCAGTTTCTGGGGTGTATGATGACCTGCCTGCTGTTGAAGAAATTTTAATACCTCATTGAGGCTTTAAGGGTAGAAAATGAAAGTGTGTGTGAGGGGTGTGTTTGTGTAGTGTATAGAGTGTATGTGTGTAGGGTGTGTTTGTGTTGAGTATAGGGTGTATGTGTGTAGGGTGTGTTTGTGTAGTGTATAGAGTGTATGTGTGTAGGGTGTGTTTGTGTTGAGTATAGGGTGTATGTGTGTAGGGTGTGTTTGTGTAGTGTATAGAGTGTATGTGTGTAGGGTGTGTTACACTCCTGTAATCCATTATCACACCTTACACGTTTGCAATCCATTATCACACCTGTGTGTGTGTGTGAGTGTGTGCTTCTATGTTTGAGTGTGTGTGTATTTGTGAGACTGTGTGTATGTGTGTGTTTCAGTGGTGTTCTTTCTGCATGTCACAGGTCTGTAAGTGAGCTTCGGCTGGTGAGGATTAAAGCTTCAGAAAGTGGAGTTTACAGCTTCAGAGCCCAAAGCACAGAGGCACTGGCCATCCGGGCGTTTACCGTCCATGTGATCAGTACGTATGACACTGGCTGTATTTATCATTTCTGCCTGTGTGTCTGTGTGCAGGGTGTGTGTGTGTGTGTGTGAGTGTGTATATATATGTGTGTGGATGTGAGTGAGTGTGTGTGCATGTGTGTGTGTTTGCAGTGATCATATGCTAGATTTCTCTCCTGCAGGTAAACCTGAGATTATATCTCAGGACGGCCCCATTAACGGACAGGTACACTGTGTAGCAGCAGGGTACCCCACACCTGAGATCACCTGGTACTACTGCCAACCCCCTCACACACGGTACGTGCCTTCTACACACACACACAAACACACACACATGCTCACACACACACGCTCACACACAGTCCTCTCTCTGTGCCTTGTACAGGTGTTCACACCTGCTGAATGCCACCCAGGAGCAGGGTGTTTCCACGGTGATGGTGTCGAGCCCAGATTTTGGCATGCAGGTGGTGGAGAGTCGAGTGAACATCAGCAGAGCAAACTTCCACACGCTGGAGTGTGTGGCAACAGCCACGGGGGGGGAGGCTTTCTCCCTGTTCTCTGTGGGAGGTCAGTACTGCTTTATTCTACTGTATGTATGTACTGCTTTATTCTACTGTATGTATGTACTGCTCTATTTTACTGTATGTATGTATGTACTGCTTTATTCTACTGTATGTATGTACTGCTCTATTCTACTGTATGTATGCATATACTGCTTTATTCTACTGTATGTATGTATGTACTGCTTTATTCTACTGTATGTATGTACTGCTTTATTCTACTGTATGTATGTACTGCTCTATTCTACTGTATGTATGTACTGCTCTATTCTACTGTATGTATGTACTGCTTTATTCTACTGTATGTATGTACTGCTCTATTCTACTGTATGTATGTACTGCTCTATTCTACTGTATGTATGTACTGCTTTATTCTACTGTATGTATGTACTGCTCTATTCTACTGTATGTATGTACTGCTCTATTCTACTGTATGTATGTACTGCTTTATTCTACTGTATGTATGTACTGCTCTATTCTACTGTATGTATGTACTGCTTTATTCTACTGTATGTATGTACTGCTCTATTCTACTGTATGTATGTACTGCTCTATTCTACTGTATGTATGTACTGCTCTATTCTACTGTATGTATGTACTGCTCTATTCTACTGTATTTATGTACTGCTTTATTCTACTGTATGTATGTACTGCTTTATTCTACTGTATGTATGTACTGCTCTATTCTACTGTATGTATGTACTGCTCTATTCTACTGTATGTATGTACTGCTTTATTCTACTGTATGTATGTACTGCTCTATTCTACTGTATTTATGTACTGCTTTATTCTACTGTATGTATGTACTGCTCTATTCTACTGTATGTATGTACTGCTCTATTCTACTGTATGTATGTACTGCTCTATTCTACTGTATTTATGTACTGCTTTATTCTACTGTATGTATGTACTGCTTTATTCTACTGTATGTATGTACTGCTCTATTCTACTGTATGTATGTACTGCTCTATTCTACTGTATGTATGTACTGCTTTATTCTACTGTATGTATGTACTGCTTTATTCTACTGTATGTATGTACTGCTCTATTCTACTGTATGTATGTACTGCTTTATTCTACTGTATGTATGTACTGCTCTATTCTACTGTATGTATGTACTGCTTTATTCTACTGTATGTATGTACGGCTCTATTCTACTGTATGTATGTATGTACTGCTCTATTCTACTGTATGTATGTACTGCTTTATTCTACTGTATGTATGTACTGCTCTATTCTACTGTATGTATGTACTGCTTTATTCTACTGTATGTATGTACTGCTTTATTCTACTGTATGTATGTACTGCTCTATTCTACTGTATGTATGTACTGCTCTATTCTACTGTATTTATGTACTGCTTTATTCTACTGTATGTATGTACTGCTTTATTCTACTGTATGTATGTACTGCTCTATTCTACTGTATGTATGTACTGCTTTATTCTACTGTATGTATGTACTGCTCTATTCTACTGTATGTATGTACTGCTTTATTCTACTGTATGTATGTACTGCTCTATTCTACTGTATTTATGTACTGCTTTATTCTACTGTATGTATGTACTGCACTATTTTACTATATGTATGTACTGCTCTATTCTACTGTATGTATGTATGTACTGCTCTATTCTACTGTATGTATGTACTGCTATATTCTAATGTATGTATGACTGCTATATTCTACTGTATGTATGTACTGCTCTATTCTACTGTATGTATGTACTGCTCTATTCTACTGTATGTATGTACTGCTCTATTCTACTGTATGTATGTATGTACTGCTCTATTCTAATGTATGTATGACTGCTATATTCTACTGTATGTATGTACGGCTCTATTCTACTGTATGTATGTACTGCTCTATTCTACTGTATGTACGTATGTACTGCTCTATTCTAATGTATGTATGACTGCTATATTCTACTGTATGTATGTACGGCTCTATTCTACTGTATGTATGTACTGCTCTATTCTACTGTATGTACGTATGTACTGCTATATTCTAATGTATGTATGACTGCTATATTCTACTGTATGTATGTACTGCTTTATTCTACTGTATGTATGTACTGCTTTATTCTACTGTATGTATGTACTGCTCTATTCTACTGTATGTACATATGTACTGCTCTATTCTACTGTATGTATGTATGTACTGCTCTATTCTAATGTATGTATGACTGCTATATTCTACTGTATGTATGTACGGCTCTATTCTACTGTATGTATGTACTGCTCTATTCTACTGTATGTACGTATGTACTGCTCTATTCTACTGTATGTATGTACTGCTATATTCTAATGTATGTATGACTGCTATATTCTACTGTATGTATGTACTGCTTTATTCTACTGTATGTATGTACTGCTCTATTCTACTGTATGTACGTATGTACTGCTCTATTCTACTGTATGTATGTACTGCTATATTCTAATGTATGTATGACTGCTATATTCTACTGTATGTATGTACGGCTCTATTCTACTGTATGTACGTATGTACTGCTCTATTCTACTGTATGTATGTACTGCTATATTCTAATGTATGTATGACTGCTATATTCTACTGTATGTATGTACTGCTTTATTCTACTGTATGTATGTACTGCTCTATTCTACTGTATGTACGTATGTACTGCTCTATTCTACTGTATGTATGTACTGCTATATTCTACTGTATGTACGTACTGCTATATTTTGTCTGTTAGCACTGCTGTATTGTACAGTCTGTCAGCAATGATATATTTTACTGTATGTATGGACTGCTCTATTCTACTGCCTGTCATTACTGCTCTATTCTATGTGTCAGTACTGCTCTATTCTATGTGTCAGTACTGTAAGTACACAGCTCAATAGGCAGTGGTTCTCCTCTGTAGGCAGATTTCTCTTGTTTAAAGTGTTTCAGAAGTGACTGCTTAACCCATGCGCATATTTCAGGGATTAGTTTTAGCTAACTCTGCTTGCTGAGATTTAAAATGGAGATAATCTTCTTAGTGTTTATCTGAAGAGCTGACAATGTGTGACTGCTTGTACTACCATAATGATAACACCTCACCCATATGTGTGTGTGTGTGTGTGTTTGTTTTTCAGAACGTACAGTTCCTCACAAGCTGTTCACACCGTTACTGTCTGGATTTATTCTGGCTGCTACTGTGCTGAGTGTGAGCCTGGTGGTGCTGTGCTACAGGTATATGCAGGTAACACACCTTTATACTGTTACACACTGCTGTGCTACAGGTATATGCAGGAGACACACCTTTATACTGTTACACACAGCTGTGCTACAGGTATATGCAGGTAACACACCTTTATACTGTTACACACTGCTGTGCTACAGGTATATGCAGGTAACACACCTTTATACTGTTACACACTGCTGTGCTACAGGTATATGCAGGAGACACACCTTTATACTGTTACACACTGCTGTGCTACAGGTATATGCAGGAGACACACCTTTATACTGTTACACACAGCTGTGCTACAGGTATATGCAGGTAACACACCTTTATACTGTTACACACTGCTGTGCTACAGGTATATGCAGGAGACACACCTTTATACTGTTACACACAGCTGTGCTACAGGTATATGCAGGTAACACACCTTTATACTGTTACACACTGCTGTGCTACAGGTATATGCAGGAGACACACCTTTATACTGTTACACACAGCTGTGCTACAGGTATATGCAGGTAACACACCTTTATACTGTTACACACAGCTGTGCTACAGGTATATGCAGGTAACACACCTTTATACTGTTACACACTGCTGTGCTACAGGTATATGCAGGTAACACACCTTTATACTGTTACACACTGCTGTGCTACAGGTATATGCAGGAGACACACCTTTATACTGTTACACACAGCTGTGCTACAGGTATATGCAGGTAACACACCTTTATACTGTTACACACTGCTGTGCTACAGGTATATGCAGGAGACACACCTTTATACTGTTACACACAGCTGTGCTACAGGTATATGCAGGTAACACACCTTTATACTGTTACACACTGCTGTGCTACAGGTATATGCAGGAGACACACCTTTATACTGTTACACACAGCTGTGCTACAGGTATATGCAGGTAACACACCTTTATACTGTTACACACTGCTGTGCTACAGGTATATGCAGGAGACACACCTTTATACTGTTACACACAGCTGTGCTACAGGTATATGTAGGTAACACACCTTTATACTGTTACACACAGCTGTGCTACAGGTATATGCAGGTAACACACCTTTATACTGTTACACACAGCTGTGCTACAGGTATATGCAGGTAACACACCTTTATACTGTTACACACTGCTGTGCTACAGGTATATGCAGGTAACACACCTTTATACTGTTACACACTGCTGTGCTACAGGTATATGCAGGAGACACACCTTTATACTGTTACACACAGCTGTGCTACAGGTATATGCAGGTAACACACCTTTATACTGTTACACACTGCTGTGCTACAGGTATATGCAGGTAACACACCTTTATACCGTTACACACTGCTGTGCTACAGGTATATACAGGTAACACACCTTTATACTGTTACACACTGCTGTGCTACAGGTATATGCAGGTAACACACCTTTATACCGTTACACACTGCTGTGCTACAGGTATATACAGGTAACACACCTTTATACTGTTACACACTGCTGTGCTACAGGTATATGCAGGTAACACACCTTTATACTGTTACACACAGCTGTGCTACAGGTATATACAGGTAACACACCTTTATACTGTTACACACTGCTGTGCTACAGGTATATACAGGTAACACACCTTTATACTGTTACACACTGCTGTGCTACAGGTATATGCAGGTAACACACCTTTATACTGTTACACACTGCTGTGCTACAGGTATATGCAGGTAACACACCTTTATACTGTTACACACTGCTGTAGGTGTGTGAAGGTAGCACACATTTATACTGTTACACACTGCTGTAGTTGTGTGGAGGTAGCACACATTTATACTGTTACACACTGCTGTAGGTGTGTGGAGGTAGCACACATTTATACTGTTACACACTGCTGTACAGGTGTGTGACGGTTACAAACCTTTATACTGTTACACACTGCTGTACAGGTGTGTGGATGTTACACACCTTTGTACTGTTACACACTTCTGTACAGGTGTGTGGATGTTACACACCTTTATACTGTTACACACTGCTGTACAGGTGTGTGGATGTTACACACCTTTATACTGTTACACACTGCTGTACAGGTATATGCAGGTAACACACCTTTATACTGTTACACACTGCTGTACAGGTATATGCAGGTAACACACCTTTATACTGTTACACACTGCTGTAGGTGTGTGAAGGTAGCACACATTTATACTGTTACACACTGCTGTAGGTGTGTGGAGGTAGCACACATTTATACTGTTACACACTGCTGTACAGGTGTGTGACGGTTACAAACCTTTATACTGTTACACACTCCTGTACAGGTATGTGGAGGTAACACACCTTTATACTGTTACACACTGAAGGTCACATGATCTCTCCCTGTCTCTTTCTGTCTCAGAAGCCTAAGTTCCAGATCCAGTGGAAGGTTATTGAGAGTATCCATGGCAACAGTTATGTTTACATTGACCCCACTCTGCTTCCCTATGACCCAAAATGGGAGTTTCCTCGTGACAAACTGCGTTTTGGTGAGTTTAATTTCCTCTTAAAGGGATCATTCACTTTCTGGGGATTTTAAAATGTAATTTTAATTTTAGTGCATGAGTTTGTTTGACCCAGACAGTGTTTCTTTGCAATGGAGATATATTTTTGAGATTTTGAGAAGTTTCTGATGACTGGCCAGTTTTACAATGGCAGGAAAAGAGCATTTGGGGGTTTGTTGTCTTAAGATGAACAGAACATAGCATAACATAACTTAATGATGAGAACAGGCCATTCAGCCCAACAATGCTTGCCATCTTCCTACCACTAAAGGGAACCAAGAATAGATATTAAATATCCTGTCTGGTCCCATGGAAAGTGCACACCAACACTGAGACTTTCTCTTCTTAAAACCACTTACATCAAGCTGAGTGTGTAGCTGCATTATGGTGATTAGGTAGTGTGCTATGGTTAAGCTGAGTGTGTAGCTGCATTATGGTGATTAGGTAGTGTGCTATGGTTATGCTGAGTGTGTAGCTGCATTATGGTGATTAGGTAGTGTGCTATGGTTAAGCTGAGTGTGTAGCTGCATTATGGTGATTAGGTAGTGTGCTATGGTTAAGCTGAGTGTGTAGCTGCATTATGGTGATTAGGTAGTGTGCTATGGTTAAGCTGAGTGTGTAGCTGCATTATGGTGATTAGGTAGTGTGCTATGGTTAAGCTGAGTGTGTAGCTGCATTATGATGATTAGGTAGTGTGCTATGGTTAAGCTGAGTGTGTAGCTGCATTATGGTGATTAGGTAGTGTGCTATGGTTAAGCTGAGTGTGTAGCTGCATTATGGTGATTAGGTAGTGTGCTATGGTTAAGCTGAGTGTGTAGCTGCATTATGGTGATTGGGTAGTGTGCTATGGTTAAGCTGAGTGTGTAGCTGCATTATGGTGATTAGGTAGTGTGCTATGGTTAAGCTGAGTGTGTAGCTGCATTATGGTGATTAGGTAGTGTGCTATGGTTAAGCTGAGTGTGTAGCTGCATTATGGTGATTAGGTAGTGTGCTATGGTTAAGCTGAGTGTGTAGCTGCATTATGGTGATTAGGTAGTGTGCTATGGTTAAGCTGAGTGTGTAGCTGCATTATGGTGATTAGGTAGTGTGCTATGGTTAAGCTGAGTGTGTAGCTGCATTATGGTGATTAGGTAGTGTGCTATGGTTAAGCTGAGTGTGTAGCTGCATTATGGTGATTAGGTAGTGTGCTATGGTTAAGCTGAGTGTGTAGCTGCATTATGGTGATTGGGTAGTGTGCTATGGTTAAGCTGAGTGTGTAGCTGCATTATGGTGATTAGGTAGTGTGCTATGGTTAAGCTGAGTGTGTAGCTGCATTATGGTGATTAGGTAGTGTGCTATGGTTAAGCTGAGTGTGTAGCTGCATTATGGTGATTAGGGTGTGTGCGATGGTTAAGCTGAGTGTGTAGCTGCATTATGGTGATTAGGTAGTGTGCTATGGTTAAGCTGAGTGTGTAGCTGCATTATGATGATTAGGTAGTGTGCTATGGTTAAGCTGAGTGTGTAGCTGCATTATGGTGATTAGGTAGTGTGCTATGGTTAAGCTGAGTGTGTAGCTGCATTATGGTGATTAGGTAGTGTGCTATGGTTAAGCTGAGTGTGTAGCTGCATTATGGTGATTAGGTAGTGTGCTATGGTTAAGCTGAGTGTGTAGCTGCATTATGGTGATTAGGTAGTGTGCTATGGTTAAGCTGAGTGTGTAGCTGCATTATGGTGATTAGGTAGTGTGCTATGGTTAAGCTGAGTGTGTAGCTGCATTATGGTGATTAGGTAGTGTGCTATGGTTATGCTGAGTGTGTAGCTGCATTATGGTGATTAGGTAGTGTGCTATGGTTAAGCTGAGTGTGTAGCTGCATTATGGTGATTGGGTAGTGTGCTATGGTTAAGCTGAGTGTGTAGCTGCATTATGGTGATTAGGTAGTGTGCTATGGTTAAGCTGAGTGTGTAGCTGCATTATGGTGATTGGGTAGTGTGCTATGGTTAAGCTGAGTGTGTAGCTGCATTATGGTGATTGGGTAGTGTGCTATGGTTAAGCTGAGTGTGTAGCTGCATTATGCTGTTTTGGTTTTGACACTTTATTTTAACACCAACACCCAGGGCTCTATTTAAAGGGCACTGTTGGTAAGCGAGAGGCGCGTGTCGATCAGTTCCAGTATTTCAATGATGAAAACGCAAAGAGGCGTGAAGAGTTTACCCCTTAAATAAGGGGAAGTGTGATTGTGTACTGGCCTTTCATTTTGCGTTCTTTACTTTAAACGAGCAGTCATCTCATTCCTTTATTGTCCTTTGCACCGATTCTAAAGCTGCTCCACTTTGGCATTCTGTGCTGTAATATAGCAGTGGAACCAGTACCTGGTGTAGTTCAGAACAACACCCTCCCGCCCCCACGATCCAACAATCCAGCATAAGTGAACCTTCTGAAGGATAACACAGGAGATGAACACTGTGTTTAACACTGGAAATTAACACTGTGTTTGTTTCTATAGGGAAAACTCTGGGCTCGGGAGCATTTGGGAAGGTGTTGGAGGCCACTGCTTATGGAATATTGAAAGTGGACACAGTAATGACTGTTGCTGTGAAAATGCTGAAACGTGAGTGCTGTCCATTCTACTGCCAGAATATATACAGTTGTGTTCAAATAAATAGCATTAAATAAATAGTGCGTTAAAAAAAGTGAATAAAGTGCAAATATTTTTTAATAGCTTTTAGTTCCATAATTCAAATGCAGTGGAAACATTACACACTCAATTCCAAATCAAAGCATTAACACATTTGATCAAGTCTGCGTTATTCTTTTCCAGGAAGCAAAGAAAAGGAATATTAATCTGTTCAAAAAAATAGCAGTGTCGACATTTTTCTCTTCAAACTCAAACACTTACTGTATAAACTGAAGAGATTTTTCAAGATTTAACCACTTTAAATTACTGAACTAATATTTAGTTGCATAACCATTGTTTTTGATAACTGTTGCGCATCTGCGTTGCATTGAGTCAACCAACTTCTGGCACCTAGAAACAGGTATTTCAGCCCAGGATGTATGAACTACATTCCACAGTTCCTGTTGATTTTTGGGTTTTGCTTCAGAAACTGCATTTTTAATGTCACCCCACAAGTTTTCAATGGGGTTGAGGTCAGGGGATTGAGCTGGCCACTCCATTACCTCAATCCTTTTTGTCTGGAACCAAGATTTTGCTGCTTTTTGGGGTCGTTGTCTTGTTGAAACACCCATTTCAGGGGCCTCTCCTGTCCATCTGTCACTTT
>CM040400.1:84677159-84814659 GCA_022702515.1 Ilyophis sp. 1 JC-2022 | reverse complement strand
TGTCATTGCCTCATTTGTAGTGGTGGGTGGGGGTTGTAGCAGGTGGGTGGGGCTGTGTGTGGACCGGGATGGGGGTGTCCAGATGGCATACCCCGCATCAAAAGTCACCGCTCGCCACTGGTGTGTGTATGTGAGTGTGTGTCTGTGTGTGTGAGTGTGTGTGAGTGTGTGTGAGTGTGTGTGTGAGTGTGTGTGTGTGTGAGTATGTGTGTGAGTGTGTGTGTGTGTGTGTGTGTGTGAGTGTGTGTGTGTGTGTGTGTGTGATCCTTATGTGTTTCTTGCCTGCAGGTCCCACTTTGGTGATCACAGAGTATTGCTGTTTCGGTGATCTTTTAAACTTCCTGAGGCAAAATCGTGAGGCTTTCCTGAGCTCTGAGCTGGAAAATGGCTTTTACAAGAACATCAGAGTCCTTAGAGAGCCGACAGGGTAAGATAACTGTGTGTGTGTGTGTGTGTGTGTGTGTGTGTGTGTGTGTGTGTGTGTGTGAATCAGAGCCCTTGGAGAACCAGCAGGATGAGAGAACTGTGTGTGCGCATGCATCTGTGTATATAGCCCATCTGAGTGTGTGTGGGATATAGCGTGTTTTCCTGCTTGTGTGTGTGTACATTCACGTGTTTGTATGTACTGTATGTGTTAGCCGTTCATATTGATAGCATGATTGGTTGGCTTTTCAGAATAGAGGCTGAAAAGGTAGGTGATTGGTCACAGTTCGTAGTGTTTGTGTTTTTATTGGTCACATGTGATGTCTTTGTCATGATTGGTCACAGCCTGTAGTATCTTCATTGTGATTGGTCAAAGCCTGTGGTGTCTGCATGTGATTGGTCACAGAATGTGGTGTTTATATAGTGATTGGTCATGTGGTGTTTGTTTCTCAGAGACAGCAGCAGGAATGGCTACATGAGCATGAGACCATCCAGCTTTATCAGTCCCGCACAGAGCATCAGACAAGGTGAGACACCATTTACACACTACACACGACACGGTGAGACACCATTTACACACTACACACTACACACTACACACGACATGGTGAGACACCATTTACACACTACACACTACACACTACACATGACACGGTGAGACACCATTTACACACTACACACTACACATGACATGGTGAGACACCATTTACACACTACACACTACACACGACATGGTGAGACACCATTTACACACTACACACTACACACTACACACGACATGGTGAGACACCATTTACACACTACACACTACACACGACACGGTGAGACACCATTTACACACTACACACTACACACTGCACACTACACACGACACACGACACGGTGAGACACCATTTACACACTACACACTACACACTACATACTACACACTACACACGACACGGTGAGACACCATTTACACACTACATACTACACACTACACACAACATGGTGAGACACCATTTACACACTACACACGACATGGTGAGACACCATTTACACACTACACACTACACACGACATGGTGAGACACCATTTACACACTACACACGACATGGTGAGACACCATTTACACACTACACACTACACACTACACACGACATGGTGAGACACCATTTACACACTACACACTACACACGACATGGTGAGACACCATTTACACACTACACACTACACACTACACACGACATGGTGAGACACCATTTACACACTACACACGACACACTACACACGACATGGTTAGACACCATTTACACACTACACACTACACACGACATGGTGAGACACCATTTACACACTACACACTACACACAACATGGTGAGACACCATTTACACACTACACACTACACACGACATGGTGAGACACCATTTACACACTACACACTACACACGACATGGTGAGACACCATTTACACACTACACACTACACACGACATGGTGAGACACCATTTACACACTACACACTACACACTACACATGACATGGTGAGACACCATTTACAAACTACACACTACACACTACACACGACACGGTGAGACACCATTTACACACTACACACTACACACGACATGGTGAGACACCATTTACACACTACACACTACACACGACACGGTGAGACACCATTTACACACTACACACGACATGGTGAGACACCATTTACACACTACACACTACACACGACACGGTGAGACACCATTTACACACTACACACTACACACGACATGGTGAGACACCATTTACACACTACACACTACACACGACATGGTGAGACACCATTTACACACTACACACTACACACGACATGGTGAGACACCATTTACACACTACACACTACACACAGCATGGCGAGACACCATTTACACACTACACACGACATGGTGAGACACCATTTACACACTACACACGACATGGTGAGACACCATTTACACACTACACACGACATGGTGAGACACCATTTACACACTACACACGACATGGTGAGACACCATTTACACACTACACACGATATGGTGAGACACCATTTACACACTACACACGACATGGTGAGACACCATTTACACACTACACACGACATGGTGAGACACCATTTACACACTACACACGACATGGTGAGACACCATTTACACACTACACACGACATGGTGAGACACCATTTACACACTACACACGACACACGACATGGCGAGACACCATTTACACACTACACACGACATGGCGAGACACCATTTACACACTACACACGACATGGCGAGACACCATTTACACACTACACACGACATGGCGAGACACCATTTACACACTACACACGACAGGGCGAGACACCATTTATACACTACACATGACATGGCGAGACACCATTTATACACTACATGTTTTACATTCATTGTTTACACTTGAGTGAGTTTGTGTTGAGTTTACGTGAAGATCAGTGCTGTTTGGTGTGTGCAGCAGGGAGTTGTGGGTAATAGTGTGTCCTTTCCCCAGGTGCAGCAGGGAGTTGTGGGTAATACTTTGTCCTTCCTCCAGGTGTAGGTTGTGTGGAGGGTGAAGGTAACCAAGATAACCAAGCAGAGTCAGTGTTCCTGCAGATGGAGGATCTCTTAAGCTTCTCTTATCAAGTGGCAAAAGGCATGGACTTCCTCGCCTCCAGGAATGTAAGAGTGCTGTTTGAGTGTGCACTGTGCTTTAGTGTGTGCTGTGCTTGAGTGTGCACTGTGTTTTAGTGTGTACTGTGTTTTAGTGTGTGCTGTGCTTCAGTGTGCACTGTGTTTTAGTGTGCACTGTTTTAGTGTGTACTGTGTTTTAGTGTGCACTGTGCTTTAGTGTGTGCTGTGCTTTAGTGTGTACTGTGTTTTAGTGTGCACTGTGTTTTAGTGTGTGCTGTGCTTTAGTATGCGCTGTGTTTTAGTGTGTGCTGTGCTTTAGTATGCGCTGTGTTTTAGTGTGTACTGTGTTTTAGTGTGTACTGTGTTTTAGTGTGCACTGTGTTTTAGTGTGCACTGTGTTTTAGTGTGCGCTGTGTTTTAGTGTGCGCTGTGCTTTAGTGTGCACTGTGTTTTAGTGTGTGCTGTGCTTTAGTGTGCACTGTGTTTTAGTGTGTACTGTGCTTTAGTCTGCACTGTGTTTTAGTGTGTACTGTGTTTTAGTGGGCACTGTGTTTTAGTGTGTGATGTGCTTTAGTGTGTACTGTGTTTTAGTGTGCGCTGTGTTTTAGTGTGCGCTGTGTTTTAGTGTGTGCTGTGTTTTAGTGTGCACTGTGTTTTAGTGTGTGCTGTGCTTTAGTGTGCGCTGTGTTTTAGTGTGCGCTGTGTTTTAGTGTGCGCTGTGTTTTAGTGGGCACTGTGTTTTAGTGTGTGATGTGCTTTAGTGTGTACTGTGTTTTAGTGTGCGCTGTGTTTTAGTGTGCGCTGTGTTTTAGTGTGCGCTGTGTTTTAGTGTGCACTGTGTTTTAGTGTGCACTGTGTTTTAGTGTGCGCTGTGTTTTAGTGTGCGCTGTGCTTTAGTGTGCACTGTGTTTTAGTGTGCGCTGTGTTTTAGTGTGCGCTGTGCTTTAGTGTGCACTGTGTTTTAGTGTGTGCTGTGCTTTAGTGTGCACTGTGTTTTAGTGTGTACTGTGCTTTAGTCTGCACTGTGTTTTAGTGTGTACTGTGTTTTAGTGTGTACTGTGTTTTAGTGTGCACTGTGTTTTAGTGTGCACTGTGTTTTAGTGTGCACTGTGTTTTAGTGTGCACTGTGTTTTAGTGTGCACTGTGTTTTAGTGTGCACTGTGTTTTAGTGTGCACTGTGTTTTAGTGTGTGCTGTGCTTTAGTGTGCACTGTGTTTTAGTGTGTACTGTGCTTTAGTCTGCACTGTGTTTTAGTGTGTACTGTGTTTTAGTGGGCACTGTGTTTTAGTGTGCACTGTGTTTTAGTGTGTGATGTGCTTTAGTGTGTACTGTGTTTTAGTGTGCGCTGTGTTTTAGTGTGCGCTGTGTTTTAGTGTGCGTTGTGTTTTAGTGGGCACTGTGTTTTAGTGTGCACTGTGTTTTAGTGTGTGATGTGCTTTAGTGTGTACTGTGTTTTAGTGTGCGCTGTGTTTTAGTGTGCGCTGTGTTTTAGTGTGCGCTGTGTTTTAGTGTGTACTGTGTTTTAGTGTGCACTGTGTTTTAGTGTGCGCTGTGCTTTAGTGTGCACTGTGTTTTAGTGTATACTGTTTTTTAGTGTGCTGTGCTTTAGTGTGCACTGTGTTTTAGTGTGTACTGTGTTTTAGTGTGCACTGTGTTTTAGTGTGTGCTGTGCTTTAGTGTGTACTGTGTTTTAGTGTATCCACAGAGATCTCGCTGCCAGGAATATTCTCCTCACTCAGGGACGAGTAGCTAAGATCTGTGACTTTGGTCTGGCCAGAGACATTACCAGCGACTCCAACTACGTGGTTAAAGGCAATGTAAGTATGACAGAATACTATGGAGGCAGAGTAATTATTATAGATTTGAGTAAGAGTGATTTTACTCAACGGGGAAGTCCACTCAATGTGATGATTTCTTCTTTGTGTCAGATTTTTGTGATGTTGCCTTTTCTGTTCAGGCACGACTTCCTGTGAAGTGGATGTCTCCAGAGAGCATCTTTGAGTGTGTGTACACACTGGAGAGTGATGTCTGGTCTTATGGGATACTGCTCTGGGAGATCTTCTCTCTGGGTGAGAGTGGCTATGTGTGTGATTGGTAGTCATCTGAATAATATGCACTTTGTTATGTTTATTGACTGTAGTTTAGGTGTGCGTTGGGTGTTGGTTGGTTTTATGTAGGCCATGTGTATGCTCTGCATTGACTGTGGTGACTGTGTATTAGCTGTGTGTTGTCTGCTGTCTTGCTTTGGCTGTGTTGTGAATGTATTGTGACTGTGTTGTGGCTGTGCTGTAACTGTACTGTGGCTGTGTTGTGGCTATATTGTGTGTGTTTTGGCTGCATTGTGTGTGTTTTGGCTGTATAGGTGGCTCTGTGGTAACTGTGTTGTGGCTATATTGTGACTTTGTTGTGGTTGTATAGGTGGCTGTGTTGTAACTGTGTTGGGGCTGCATTGTGACTGTGTTGTGGCTGTATAGGTGGCTGTGTTGTGGTTGTATAGGTGGCTGTGTTGTAACTGTGTTGTGGCTGCATTGTGACTGTGTTGTAACTGTGTTGTTCTATATGCTCCTCTCTCTTTCAGGCAGCAGCCCTTATCCTGGAATGCCTGTGAGCTCCATGTTCTACAGGAGAATCAGAGATGGCTACAGGATGGGCGAACCAGAATTTGCACCCAGCCACATGTCAGTCTGTGTGTCTGTGTGTGTGTGTGTGTGTACAGAGAGTGTGTGTACAGTGTGTGTGTGTGTGTGTGTGTGTGTGTGTGTGTACAGAGAGTGTATGTGTGAGTGTGTGTGTACAGAATGTGTGTGTGAGTGTGTGTGTGTGTACAGAGTGTGTGTGTGAGTGTGTGTGTGTGTACAGAGTGTGTGTGTGAGTGTGTGTACAAAGTGTGTGTGTGAGTGTGTGTACAAAGTGTGTGTGTGTGTCTGTGTGTGTGTATATGTGTGTGTGAGTGTGTGTGTGAGTGTGTGTACAAAGTGTGTGTGTGTGTGTCTCTGTGTGTATATGTGTGTGTGAGTGTGTGTGTACAGAGTGTGTGTGTGTGTGTGTGTGTGTATGTATGTGTGTGTGTGTGTGAGTGCGTGTGTACAGAGTGTGTGAGTGTGTTTACAGTGTGTGTGTGTGTGTGTGTGTACAGAGAGTGTGTGTATATGTGTGTGTGAGTGTGTGTGTACAGTGTGTGTGTGTGTGTGTGTGTACAGAGTGTGTGTGTGTGTGTGTACAAAGTGTGTGTTTGTGTGTGTGAGTTTGTGTACAAAGTGTGTGTAGTGTGTGTGTGTGAGTGTGTGTACAGAGTCTGTGTGTGTGTGAGTGTGTGTACAGAGTGTGTGTGTGAGTGAGTGTGTGTACAGAGTGTGTGTGTGTGAGTGTGTGTACAGAGTGTGTGAGTGTGTGTACAAAGTGTGTGAGTGTGTGTACAGAGTGTGTGAGTGTGTGTACAGAGTGTGTGTGTGTGGGTGTGTGTACAGAGTGTGTGTGAGTGTGTGTACAGAGTGTGTGAGTGTGTGTACAGAGTGTGTGTGTGTGTGTACAAAGTGTGTGTGTAGTGTGTGTGTGTGTGTGTGTGTACAAAGTGTGTGTGTAGTGTGTGTGTGTGTGTGTGTGTGTGAGTGTGTGTACAGAGTGTGTGTGTGTGTGTGTGAGTGTGTGAGTGTGTGTACAGAGTGTGTGTGTGTGTGAGTGTGTGTACAGAGTGTGTGAGTGAGTGTGTGTACAGAGTGTGTGTGTGAGTGTGTGTACAGAGTGTGTGTGTGAGTGTGTGTACAGAGTGTGTGAGTGTGTGTACAAAGTGTGTGTGTGTGTGTGTGTGTACAAAGTGTGTGTGTAGTGTGTGTGTGTGTGTGAGTGTGTGTACAGAGTGTGTGTGTGAGTGTGTGTACAGAGTGTGTGTGAGTGTGTGTACAGAGTGTGTGTGTGTGTGTGTGTGAGTGTGTGTACAGAGTGTGTGTGTGAGTGTGTGTACAGAGTGTGTGTGTGAGTGTGTGTGAGTGTGTGTACAGAGTGTGTGTGTGAGTGTGTGTACAGAGTGTGTGTGAGTGTGTGTACAGAGTGTGTGTGTGTGTGAGTGTGTGTACAGAGTGTGTGTGTGAGTGTGTGTACAGAGTGTGTGTGTGTGTGTGTGTGTACAGAGTGTGTGAGTGTGTGTACAGTGTGTGTGTTTTTGTATTTGCACATTTGAAACTGATCCAGGTGAAACCTCTCTTACAGGTATGAGGTGATGAGGAACTGCTGGGATTCAGACCCTTTAAAGAGACCATCCTTCCGCAAGATAGTGGAAAATCTGGAAGCACAGCTGGCTGACAGCACTAAACATGTATGTGAATTTATTTATGATTAAACATATATGTGCCCTTCTTTATGATTAAACATGTATATGCACTTTTTTATGAGTAAACATGTACAGGTGCAGCTCAAAAAATTAGAATATCGTGGAAAAAAAATGTGTCACATGTCAGAAAGTGAAACTCATATATTATATAGATTCATTACACATAGAGTGAAATATTTCAAGCCTTTATTTTTGGTAATTTTGATGATTATGGCTTACAGCTAATGAAAACCCAAATTCAGTGTCTCAGAAAATTAGAATATTACATAAAATCAATAAAAAAGGATATTTTAAACAGAAATGTCAGCCTTCTGAAAAGTATGTTCATTTCTATGCACTCAATACTTGGTTGGGGCTCCTTTTGCATGAATTACTGCATCAATGCGGCGTGGCATGGAGGCGATCAGCCTGTGGCACTGCTGAGGTGTAATGGAAGCCCAGGTTGCTTTGATAGCGGCCTTCAGGTCGTCTGCATTGTTGGGTCTGGTGTCTCTCATCTTCCTCTTGACAATACCCCATAGATTCTCTATGGGGTTCAGGTCAGGCGAGTTTGCTGGCCAATCAAGCACAGTAATACCATGGTCATTGAACCAGCTTTTGGTACTTTTGGCAGTGTAGGCAGGTGCCAAGTCCTGCTGGAAAATGAAATCAGCATCTCCATAAAGCTTGTCAGCAGAAGGAAGCATGAAGTGCTCTAAAATGTTCTGGTAGATGGCTGCGTTGACTGTGAACTTCAGAAAACACAGTGGACCAACACCAGCAGATGACATATCATCACTGACTGTGGAAACTTCACACTGGACTTCAAGCAACGTGGATTCTGTGCCTCAGTCCACTCCTTGTGAAGCTCCCCCAAATTCTTGAATGGATTTTGCTTGACAATCTTCTCAAGGCTGCGGTTATCCCTGTTGCTTGTGCACCTTTTCCTACCACTCAACTTTCTATGAATATGCTTGGATACAGCACTCTGTGAACAACCAGCTTCTTTAGCAATATTCAATATTGAACTTTTTCACAATATTCTAATTTTCTGAGACACTGAATTTGGGTTTTATTAGCTGTAAGCCATAATCATCAAAATTACAAAAAATAAAGGCTTGAAATATTTCACTCTATGTGTAATGAATCTATATAATATATGAGTGACAGAAAATATTGAAATTTTTCAAGATATTAAAATTTTTTGAGCTGCACCTGTATATGCAGTTTTTTATGAGTGATTAAACATACAGTCAGGTCGACGTATTTGGACAGTGACACAGTTTTTGTTGTTTTGGCTCTGTCCTCCAGCACAAGTCTGAAAGTCTGCACTTTAACCTCATAACCACATCACTGTTCCATTTCAAACCCAATGTGCTGGAGTACAGTCAAAACAACTAAAATTAAACATATAAGTGCACTTCTTTATCATTTATGTTTATGTTTAAGACTCAGACCATTCACTTTCTAGTTGCACACAAATGAGCCCCAGAATGAAGCACATTAAAGAACATATTTACATTTTTTAGAAGTTATTAAATAAGTAAAAATCATGAGTTACTAAATATATACGTAAGTACACTTACTTATGAGTTACTAAACATGTACTGTACAGGAATTTATGAGTTATTAAATATGTGTGTACAGGTCTTTATTAGTTATTATATATGTACATTTATTTATTAAATGCTGTACTACAGATCTTTCCTTTTGCCTTTTTAGTTTCACACCTAAATGTTTTTAATTATTTCAGATCTACATGAATTTCAGCCGCAGTTTTGCGTGTGACCAGCGGGGGGCACACTCCCAGCGTCTGAGTTCAGTGGGCAGCATGACTCAGCCCCTTCTCCACGGTGATGCGTTCCTGTAGTTAGATCTGCACACCCCCTAATCTATACTCCCCTAATCTACACCCCCCCTAAACTACACCCCCCTAAACTTCACCGCCCTAATCTACACCACCCTAATCTATACCCCCCTAATCTACACCGCCCTTATCTATACCCCCCTAATCTAGACCACTTTAATCTATACCCCCCTAATCTACACCCCCTAAACTACACTGCCCTAATCTACACCCCCTAAACTACACTGCCCTAATCTACACCACCCTAATCTAGACCACTTTCATCTATACCCCCCTAATCTACACCCCCCTAAACTACACCACCCTAATCTATACCCCTCTAATCTACACCCCCCATAAACTACACCGTCCTAATCTAACAACACCCTAATCTACACCACCTAAATCTATACCACCCTAATCTACAGCACCCTAATCTATACCCCTCTAATCTACACCCCCCACAAACTACACCGTCCTAATCTAACAACACCCTAATCTAGACCACTTTAATCTATACCCCCCTAATCTACACCCCCCTAAACTACACCACCCTAATCTATACCACCGTAATCTAACACCACCCTAATCTACAGCACCCTAATCTATACCCCTCTAATCTACATCCCCTAATCTACACCACCCTAATCTACACCACCTTAATCTATACCTCCCTAATCTAACACCCCTCTAATCTACACCCCCCCTAAACGACATCGCAATAATCTACACCACCCTAATCTATACCCCTCTAATCTAACACTATCCTAATCTACAACACCCTAATCGACACCTTCTCCAATGTACATACTCCATTTCCTATTCTACACCCCCCTCTAATGTACATACTCCATTTCCTATTCTACACCGCCTCTAATGTACATACTCCATTTCCTAGTTTCATTCTGCTTTTGGCTACTTAATTCCCTTTTTGTCATTTTTGCTTTTTATTTGCTTTTAAATGTATTTTTGCTTGCTGTTTTCAGTATTGTCTGATTTGTATTTTAATTAATTTGATAGTTTGGTAATGGAGCGTTGTAAAAATGTCTGTCATTTGATACATAATAAATAAATAACCCAATATGGTTTTATGATAACAACCACACAGACTTCAGATACAACTTCACACATCCACACAATAAAGCCCCAAACTTGGGTTATTTTGCATTTTATCCTTCTTCTTATTTTTCCTGTCGATTTCATTGTCACTTCGTTAAGTCAGCTATATGGCTAAGTAGCTTGCTAACTTCAGCTCAGTTCAGTTAAAATGAAAAATGAAACAAACTTACTGAAGTTAGGAAGCTAGCTAAATTAAAAGATACTGTGGTCCTACAGTACGGATGGTATCATTTTGATTTTAACGTTACAGGTGCTAAAATTATACTTTTAAAACGTAAACAACGATCATTTTAAAACGGTAACGGTAGCCTACCTGAACCAATACCTTCTTAAAATAAAGAGCAAACGACGACATTAAAGAACGTCTTTTTTATTGTGAATGCAAAGAAATGGAACAATATTAACTCTGATTTACCACAGATAACATGGTAAATCAGAGATTTACCACACAAAAAATCTCCCATTTGTCAGGCAGAGAAAATAACGTTTTAACGCAAAGGTTATCGTAACGTGGGTAACATCACGACGTTGCATAAATATAAAAAAGTAACTGTGCCATACATTTACAAGCCCTCCAACTCAGTGCCAACCTGATGCCAGCTCTCTCTATGACTACCGATCTACCGGGTAGCCTATACAACCCATTAAAAATACACCGTCATACATTTAAAAATATTACACTTTCACTTGTTTGTAATTCACTGTAAAGGGAAAATGAGTGAATCCAGCCCTATGTGTTTAATTATCTTCATGGTTCATACATTTATATGCATCTATCACACAGTTACTCATAACAAGCACAGTAGCTACAATAAAATATTATATCTCAAAAAACGCTTCAACGTGCAAAAATGCCAAGTTACTCACGCATACAAAGCACTGGCCATACGTCATATATTAAAACTTTTAATGAATGACTTACAGACAGTGCACAGAGTAATTTGGTGTTTTTCTTTTACGTTGAAATGATTATTGTTGATATACACTGCTCAAAAAAATTAAGGGAACACTTAATCATCACAGTATAACACCAAGTCAATTAAACCGAACCGGTCATGCTGGATGATGTTGCAGGCAGCATAACATTCGCCACGGCGTCTCCAGACTCTTTCACGTCTGTCACATGTGCTCAGAGTGAACCTGCTCTCATCTGTGAAGAGAACGGGGCGCCAATGGCGAACCTGCCAATTCTGGTGTTCTCTGGCAAATGCCAATCGAGCTGCATGGTGTTGGGCTGTGAGCACAGGTCCCACTACAGGACATCATTCCACCCTCATGGAGTCTGTTTCTGCACAAGAGTAGCCCGCTGGAGGTAATTTTGTAGGGCTCTGGCAGTGCTCCTCCTGTTCCTCCTCGCACAAAGGAGCAGATAGCGGTCTTGCCGCTGGGTTGTTGCCCTTCTACGACCCTGGCCAGCTCTCCTCATGTAATGGCCCGTCTCCTGGTATCTCCTCCACGCTCTTGACACTGTGCTGGGAGACACAGCAAACCTTCTTGTGACGGCACGTATGGATGTGCCATCCTGGAGGAGCTGGACTACCTGTGCAACCTGAATGGGCTGCAGGTACCGCCTCATTCTACCAGTAGTGACAAGGGCACTAGCAAAATGCAAAACTAGAGAAAAATCAGTCAGGAAGGATAAGGAGAGAGAAATGGTCTGTGGCCACCACCTGCAAAACCATTTACTTTTTGGGGGTTGTCTTGCTGTTGCCTCTCCTGTCCATCTGTTGTCACTTTCATTTGCACCAAAGCAGGTGAAATTGATTCACAATCGTTTACGCTTCCTAACTGGACAGATCAATATCCCAGAAGTTTAATTGACTTGGTGTTATACTGTGTTGATTAAGTGTTCCCTTAATTTCTTTGAGCAGTGTATTATGCCTGATGTAGCAGATGGATGATGTCATAGTATACAGGTGCAGCTCAAAAAATTAGAATATCGTGAAAAAGTTCAATATTTTTTGTCACTCATTTCAGAAAGTGAAACTCATATATTATATAGATTCATTACACATAGAGTGAAATATTTCAAGCCTTTATTTCTTGTAATTTTGATGATTATGGCTTACAGGTAATGAAAACCCAAATTCAGATGGCGCAAATCTGCTATGACTGTTCATTTATTGGCATTCAGAGAACATCAGTCTGCATTACACCTCTGCTGTAAAATCTGCTAAGGCTGCTTATTTTTCTGGGCTAATTGCTAGCAACACAGGAAACCCAAAATACCTCTTCAAAACCATAATCACATTTTAAACCCTGCCAAGCCCTTAGCTGTTGCCACCACCTCAGAGGAATGCAGCCAGTTTCTTGCTCTCTTTTATTCCAAGATAACCGCCATCAGGGAACTTATTCAATCCTCCTCTACCAATCAGTCCACTTTGCCACCTCAGTTTATTTATTCAGGCCCATCCCTAACCCTAACCCCTAACCCTAACCCTAACCCTAACCCATCCTTCACCAGTATCTCTGCTGCAGACATATTAACTATCGTTTCAAAAATGAGAAATACAAGTTGCTCACTGGATCCCATTCCGACTACTTTGTTTAAATGATGCTCCATTAACGGTAAGAGCGCTGACTTTCAGTCAGCACAGTTGTACTCTGAGGATCGGGTTCGCGCCCCGGACCTGCCATTTTCCGAGCATGGCCGGCGCCCGATGGGAGCAGCAATTGGCGGCTGCTTCCGGGTGGGGGGAGGGCTCGGAAGAGAATCGCTGCGCAAATAAGGCCCCGGGGAATCACAGCCAGGAGCCTGGGGAGTCGCGCCCTGTAGAGGACGTGACGGCCTCTTTCCTACAACCAGCTGACGGGGTCGTATAGCGGCGGTTCTCTAGCGGTTGCTACATGGGGGGGAATTGAATTAGAATAGGGGTTCAATTGGCTACTAAATTGGGAGAAAATGGGGAAAAAATCAGAAACAAATCTTTTTTTAAATGATGCTCCATTCAGCTCTCTCCTTTCATTGCACTTTTAATTTAAAAAGTCTCTTATACCCTTTGTTACGGGACAATGGCCATTAAAAATGGCTTTCCTTTTGCTGATAACATCTATATCAAGCCTAATGCGCGAATTGTCATTCAAAGGAAAACTCACTGCAATATTGTACACTGCAATAGACGGACATTTGAGTTCTGAAAATGTGCTTCAGATGTCATTACAATACAGCTCTCTAGGCCTAGAGCCTGTAAGTAAATAGAATGGTTTTGACCGAAAAAAGTTCAAAACCTTGTCCAGTGAATATTGCATTTATTGTTTTTCAAATAGCCTAAGCTACAGTGGATTCACTATGCATGAGGTTTTTTCCATAGCCTACGGTTAAATAACAGAGATAAATGTCACCATGTTAACTGAATTTGAACCTTAGTATTCTTCGTTCTTCATATTTTTGAAATTACAGTGACAGTGCGAGGCTGCATCTAGACTTGCTGGATCAGTTCTGTAAGACCTGGGCCCTTGCAGTAAACTTTAAAAAGACAAAAATAATGATTTTCCAGAAAAGATCCAGATCTCAGGAAACCAGACCTAATTTTACACATGGTACAAAAAATATAGAATACACTACAAATTAGTAGTTTATAGAAGAGTGCCCAGCTATAACGTCATTGTATTAAACCAGAGGCAGTTTATAGGGGAGAGCCCAGCTATAACCTCACTGTATTAAACCAGAGGTAGTTTATAGGGGAGAGCCCAGTTCTAACCTCACTGTATTAAACCAGAGGTAGTTTATAGGGGAGAGCCCAGTTGCAACCCCACCGTATTGCACTTATAGAGTTGGACAAAGCACAGCTTTACCCCCATCGCGTAGAGCATTATAATGGTTCATTTAGCTATGGAACAAGAAAAGAAGTACTATGTTATCATAAAGGATAATATCTCTCCACACATTTCACAGTCAGAATGGGCAGCGTGTGCTCACATAACGCACCACCAGGGGGGGCTGCTGCTGATAATGTGTACCCCATTGCACACATTTGAGAGTCAAAAGTGTCAAAATCATAAAGAAATTATGTATGATTTCTCACAAATCATGTCATGGCCTACCCGCTAGCTCAGCTATTTATAACAGCTGAAATTTTGATTTAAATCTGACATGTTGATTTGCGGAGTTGTGTGTTCATGTGAGTGTGTGTACTAATAAACTTCTCAATTGTAGTCGTGACATATTCATTAATGTATAGTAGCTTGGCCGGTGGAATGTAGTATTAATCACACTTACTTTTAGTATGAAACCTAAAAAAATGTACGTTTCTCATAATATGTGTAAATTGGGACTAGATCTGCCAAAATAATAAATAAATGAATAAATAAATGAAAAGAATGAATAAATGTCTCAGTAAATACACAATAAATAAAATCCTAAATAAATAAGTAATTAAATACTTATTTATACAAATAAATAATTAAATGACCAAGGAAAAAGAAAAAAAATTCTATACATTTTCCCCCCTTTTTACTATATTTTTAAAAAACTTATTTTTGTATTTATTCATTCATCTATTATTTATGGAGCCACCACGAGGTGGAAAGAATCTCAATGTGGAAAACCCTTTATGGAGCCACCCCGAGGTGGAAAGAATCTCAATGTGGAAAACCCTTTGTTCACTGTGATACGATGAGGAGTCTGGCCGGGGGCGGTCACCCAGCTCCCATTCGTTGGTAGATATTAGAGTGCATCAATCACACTGGACTTGCCAATATTCGCCATTAGGTGGTCGAGACTGTCCTGTCGCCCACCCCAAACTGACTCAACAGACGAGCAATGTCTTGCAGTTCTATCGGATCTCCTCCAGAGGGCGCCAGTGTAGCATTGCTGCCCTTTGTTTGCTGTCATTATTGTAATGTCTTGCTGTTATATCGGATCTCCTCTAGAGGGCGCCAGTGTAGCATTGCTGCTCTTTGTTTGCTGTCATTATTGTAATGTGTTGCAGTTATATCGGATCTCCTCTAGAGGGCGCCAGTGTAGCATCACTGCTCCTTGTTTGCTGTCATTATTGTATTATTAGTTCTAGTTCTGGTCCTAAATTCAATCGGTCTTATACAATTGACGCACAAATTGAGATTTATCAAACTTTAGACAGGAAAACGTTCTTATGCATAGTCAAACTTCAGAGGATGCGTACAAACTTTTCCTTGTTGCTATGCAGCTGTTCTGCAGCCTGAACACATTTTTTTTCAGTCGTTATTTCTCTCGATTCTCAGTCAGAAAATGTTGAGATGTGTAAGGATACGAAGGAATGTGACAAAAAAAAACATTTCACCTAAAATGTGGATCATCTACACGGACAGAACCTATGAAAATCCTAACAGGCACTTGGGTGGTCCTGAGGTGTTTACTGTGCCATTGAAAGGACAGTTAATGAGGATTAATGAGGCAGACAGAAAAAAACTTGACTGCAACCATGAAATTGAACAGTTAGAAAAAGTGTCTATTGAGACACTCAAGTTTTTATTGAGTATAATGTTTTTATTGAGTATAATGTTTTTATTGAGTATAATGATTTTATTGAGTATAATGTTTTTATTGAGTATAATGTTTTTATTGAGTATAATGGGAGTTCTTGAGTCATTTTAAAGCAGAATGGCTTGGAAACACATTTGTAGTGATGCATTCTGCACTCTAGGTGGTGATAAAAAAAAATTGGTCACTGAGATCAGGGATGGCATCTGCAGAGACGGGTAAAAGCAACACTTTAGCGTGTGCACAGACAGGTAAAGCAACACTTTAGCGTGTGCACAGACAGGTGAAGCAACACTTTAGCGTGTGCACAGACAGGTAAAGCAACACTTTAGTTTGTGCACAGACAGGTAAAGCAACACTTTAGTGTGTGCACAGACAGGTAAAGCAACACTTTAGTGTGTGCACAGACAGGTAAAGCAACACTTGAGCGTGAGCACAGACAGGTAAAGCAACACTTTAGCGTGTGCACAGACAGGTAAAGCAACAATTTAGCGTGTGCACAGACAGATAAAGCAACACTTTAGCGTGTGCACAGACAGATAAAGCAACACTTTAGCGTGTGCACAGACAGGTAAAGCAACACTTTAGTGTGTGCACAGATAGGTAAAGCAACACTTTAGCGTGTGCACAGACAGGTAAAGCAACACTTTAGCGTGTGCACAGACAGGTAAAGCAACACTTTAGCGTGTGCACAGACAGGTAAAGCAACACTTTAGTGTGTGCACAGACAGATAAAGCAACACTTTAGCGTGTGCACAGACAGGTAAAGCAACACTTTAGCGTGTGCACAGACAGGTAAAACAACACTTTAGCGTGTGCACAAACAGGTAAAGCAACACTTTAGCGTGTGCACAGACAAGTAAAGCAACATTTTAGCGTGTGCACAGACAGGTAAAGCAACACTTTAGTGTGTGCACAGACAGGTAAAGCAACACTTTAGCGTGTGCACAGACAGGTAAATCAACACTTTAGTGTGTGCACAGACAGGTAAAGCAACACTTTAGTGTGTGCACAGACAGGTAAATCAACACTTTAGTGTGTGCACAGACAGGTAAATCAACACTTTAGTGTGTGCACAGACAGGTAAAGCAACACTTTAGCGTGTGCACAAACAGGTAAAGCAACACTTTAGCGTGTGCACAGACAGGTAAAGCAACACTTTAGCGTGTGCACAGACAGGTAAAACAACATTTGAGCGTGTGCACAGACAGGTAAAACAACACTTTAGCGTGTGCACAGACAGGTAAAACAACACTTTAGCGTGTGCACAGACAGGTGAAGCAACACTTTAGCGTGTGCACAGACCTCCGCCCTCTCTCTCTGCCGCACAAACACGCCGAGAATCCGCCCTCTCTCTCTGCCACACAAACACGCCGAGAATCCGCCCTCTCTCTCTGCCACACAAACACGCCGAGAATCCGCCCTCTCTCTCTGCCACACAAACACGTCGAGAATCCGCCCTCTCTCTCTGCCACACAAACACGTCGAGAATCCGCCCTCTCTCTCTGCCACACAAACACGCCGAGAATCCGCCCTCTCTCTCTGCCACACAGACACGCCGAGAATCCGCCCTCTCTCTCTGCCACACAAACACGTCGAGAATCCGCCCTCTCTCTCTGCCACACAGACACGTCGAGAATCCGCCCTCTCTCTCTGCCACACAAACACGCCGAGAATCCGCCCTCTCTCTCTGCCACACAAACACGCCGAGAATCCGCCCTCTCTCTCTGCCACACAAACATGTCGAGAATCCGCCCTCTCTCTCTGCCACACAAACACGTCGAGAATCCGCCCTCTCTCTCTGCCACACAAACACGCCGAGAATCCGCCCTCTCTCTCTGCCACATCCGCCCTCTCTCTCTGCCACACAAACACGTCGAGAATCCGCCCTCTCTCTCTGCCACACAAACACGCAGAGAATCACAAGCAAAGCAGCAGTCAGTCAGGCAGTCATACAGCGAGACGGCACCAGTGCTGCTCTGCTAATATAGCAGAAAGAAAGCGAAGCATCGTTTGGAGTTCACTCCACTAAACAGCATTGAAGTAAACTATGATACGTGTCCAAAGTGTGTACGGTTTTGTGGCATTACCACGAACCTGCCGGAATGCATGAAAATAAGCCATATAAAAGAGCATGACGAGTCACAGCGGTAGCGATCAGAGGAGGGGAGGAAACGCAGGCAAATACCCCCACAACTGGAGCCAGAGTCAAGCAGAGTTCCCCGACAGAAACCTTTCAGAGAGGCAGGCATTATCCAGGTCTACAGTGATAATATTAGGTTATTTTAACCTTTCAAACAGAAAGCAGGAAACACTATTTCTTGAGGAGAAGAATATTACAGTATAGACTGATGAATAGGTGTAGGCTATATCAGGCTTAAAATGGATACATTTTCAAACAATATCTAAATTAATTATATCCATTTTGCATTATAACCATTTTGTTTATTATTTTTTTGACAGCTTAGGAGTTAAATTTAGTTTGAAAACAGTTTTTTGATATACTTTTAAACCCAGTCATGATAGCATCATGTTTTTTGAACTTCTCAGTCTTTTGCCCCTGTGCCAACTGGAACACATTGCAGGCATCAAATTGGGAATTAGCGCATATTTACAAAAATCATTAAAGTTTATATACATAAATGCCAGTACACAGTGACTTATTAGTGCACAGTATAAGTGCCAGTACACATTGCCAATACACAGGTAAGTGCCAATACACAGGTAACTGCTAATACACAGGTAACTGCTAATACACAGTGATTTATAAATGACTAATATAACACCATCATTTGTGCTTCTCATACGTGGACTTTTTTCAGTGTTGTGCAACATGCTTTTTAATTTTGTGCCTCTTCACTCTGTGGTGAATCTAAATGTGAATATGAAAACTTCTGAGATATTAATACATGCAGTAGTGTTATACAGGATATAATGATTGTATAATGAAATTATACAACAGGTACAACATAAAATATATTTTCTTTGTACTTTTTTCAATTAAATATATGTAACAGAGAATTTACAAATCACTGCTTTCTGCTTTTATGTGCATTTTACATACCTGCTTTTATTGCAATATTACAGTTACCATGCATGGCTATATCCGGTCAGTGCGACCATGTTGATACATGTTAAAGACTGATGTGTGTACATAATCTAGAGTGCTTCCTATGATGACAAAATGACAGAGTCATTGAGAAACACACACACTCTCAAACATCATTCAGAAACACACACACTCTCAAACATCATTCAGAAACACACACACTCTCAAACATCATTCAGAAACACACACACTCTCAAACATCATTCAGAAACACACACACTCTCAAACATCATTCAGAAACACACACACTCTCAAACATCATTCAGAAACACACACACTCTCAAACATCATTCAGAAACACACACACTCTCAAACATCATTCAGAAACACACACACTCTCAAACATCATTCAGAAACACACACTCTCAAACATCATTCAGAAACACACACACGTTCAAACATCATTCAGAAACACACACACTCTCAAACATCATTCAGAAACACACACACTCTCAAACATCATTCAGAAACACACACACTCTCAAACATCATTCAGAAACACACACACTCTCAAACATCATTCAGAAACACACACACTCTCAAACATCATTCAGAAACACACACACTCTCAAACATCATTCAGAAACACACACTCTCAAACATCATTCAGAAACACACACACTCTCAAACATCATTCAGAAACACACACACTTTCAAAGATCATTCAGAAACACACTTTCAGAGATATGTTTGCACTTCTTCAAGCTCATGAGCACTGAGCAGTACTCCCGGGGGTGGAGAAATGAGCGGTATCCCGGTAGTTTTCCATTTCAGAAGTGGAAAAGATAGCAGCAGTGGGGAAAGAGTTTAATGTGTTATTCATGAGGCTCCTGATACCCACTCTAAGCTTCCACAGCTCAGTGCACACAGCAGCACAGCTGTGGAAATGGCTGCTCTTTATTATGGGAATTAAAAACAAGGTTATTTATGACGAGGGTGTGGCTGCATCACAGGCATGGTTGTTTTCCGGCCTGTGTCTACAGCAGCCTGCTTTGGATCTTACAAACGAGAATTTACTTGTTTTATCTGCAGCTGGAGTTTACCTGTCTGAATCTCTGCACCTGGAGTTTACCTGTCTGAAGCTGCACAGCTTGAGTTTACCTGTCTGAAGCTGCACAGCTGGAGTTTACCTGTATGAAGCCGCACAGCTGGAGTTTACCTGTCTGAAGCCACACAGCTAGAGTTTACCTGTATGAAACCACACATCTGGAGTTTACCTGTCTGAAGCCACACAGCTAGAGTTTACCTGTATGAAGCCGCACAGCTGGAGTTTACCTGTATGAAGCCGCACAGCTAGAGTTTACCTGTATGAAGCCGCACAGCTGGAGTTTACCTGTCTGAAGCCACACAGCTAGAGTTTACCTGTATGAAACCACACATCTGGAGTTTACCTGTCTGAAGCCACACAGCTGGAGTTTACCTGCCTGAAGCCCTGGAGCTGGAGTTTACCTGTCTGAACCCACACAGCTGGAGTTTACCTGTATGAAGCCACACAGCTGGAGTTTACCTGTCTGAAGCCACACAGCTGGAGTTTACCTGTATGAAGCCGCACAGCTGGAGTTTACCTGTATGAAGCTGGAGTTTACCTGTCTGAAGCTCTGCACCTGAAGTTTACCTCTCTGAAGCCGCACAGCTGGAGTTTACCTGTCTGAAGCCGCACAGCTGGAGTTTACCTGTATGAAGCTGGAGTTTACCTGTCTGTTTACCCTGCACCTAGATTTTACCTGTCTGAAGCCTCACAGCTGGCTTGAGTTTACCTGTATAAAGCTGGAGTTTACCTGTCTGAAGCCCTGCACCTGGAGTTTACCTGTCTGAAGCCGCACAGCTGGAGTTTACCTGTATAAAGCTGGAGTTTACCTGTCTGAAGCTGCACAGCTGGAGTTTACCTGTATGAAGCTGGAGTTTACCTGTCTGAAGCCCTGCACCTGGAGTTTATCTGTCTGAAGCCGCACAGCTGGAGTTTACCTGTCTGAAGCCGCACAGCTGGAGTTTACCTGTCTGAAGCCGCACAGCTGGAGTTTACCTGTATGAAGCTGGAGTTTACCTGTCTGAAGCCCTGCACCTGGAGTTTACCTGTCTGAAGCCGCACAGCTGGAGTTTACCTGTATGAAGCTGGAGTTTACCTGTCTGAAGCCCTGCACCTGGAGTTTACCTGTCTGAAGCCACACAGCTGGAGTTTACCTGTCTGAAGCCGCACAGCTGGAGTTTACCTGTATGAAGCTGGAGTGTACCTGTCTGAAGCCCTGCTCCTGGAGTTTACCTGTCTGAAGCGGCACAGCTGGAGTTGACCTGTATGAAGCTGGAGTGTACCTGTCTGAAGCCGCACAGCTGGAGTTGACCTGTCTGAAGCCGCACAGCTGGAGTTGACCTGTCTGAAGCCGCACAGCTGGAGTTGACCTGTCTGAAGCCGCACAGCTGGAGTTGACCTGTCTGAAGCCCTGCAGTTGAGTTTTTTTTTGTATTTGCTAGAGTGCGTTCTGTGGGATCCCTGAGGGTTTACATTATTAAAATAAATTGGCTCTGCTCCATACAAACACTACGGCCCTAATGCTCCACCCTGCCTCACATTCACAATCATTACAACTGACTGCGAGGAATAAACATTTTACCTTAAATTGCTAATATTTTTATAGCTGTGCAGTAATAGGTTATGTATGGACTGATATAAGACGGATGAGGGCATTTTCATTATGTGATACAAATAAAAGGATGTTTTTATGGGAATTGTGCAGACAGGATTTATTGTTTGATTAATGAGCTGCTTCTGGGGAATTCTGTAATGATAGTACTTAATTTATACGGGAATTTTAAAAAAATAAATGGTCAAATATTGTGAAAATATGTACCTGTGCTGTCCATTCTTTGCCTTTACTGAAGGCAATAGAGCAAATTAAGAAGAATTCAATCATGTTTAAACACAGCTGCCTGTCACTATTCATAGCAGGTCTGGTGACAACAACAGTCATCAATGCATGTTTCAGCACCAGGGACAGCGTCCTTCAGAACGGAGAGATTCCTGTGAGCCGGAAGAGCAGCACAGATTCAACATGCGATTCAGACTCATCTAGAACAGCACAGATTCAACATGTGATTCAGACTCATCTAGAACAGCACAGATTCAACATGCGATTCAGACTCATCTAGAACAGCACAGATTCAACATGCGATTCAGACTTGTGGCACAATTATTCGCACCCCTGCATTAACTTTGTACAACCTCCCTTTGCCAATAAAACAGCACTGAGTCTTCTCCCGTAACATCTAATAAGGTTGGAGTATACAGAGCAAGAAATTTGAGACCATTTTTTTTTACAAAATCTCTCCAGAGTCCTAGGTCCTCTCTTGAACTCTCCTCTTCAGCTCAGCCCACAGGTGTTCAATGGGGTTTAGGTCAGGGGACTGAGATGGCCATGGCAGAAGCTTGATTTTGTGTTCAGTTAACCATTTTTGTGTTGATTTGGATGTACGTTTTGGATCATTGTCCTGCTGGAAGATCCAATGACGACCCAGAGGCAGCCAGATTCAGATTTAAAATGTTCTGGTATTTCATGGAGTTCATGATGCCATGTATCCTAACAATGTTCCCAGGGCCTTTGGAGAAAAAACAGCCCCACAACATCATGGAATCTCCACCATACTTAACAGTGGGGATCAGGTTATTTTTGGTATAGCCATCCTTCTTTTTATGCCAAACCCACCTTGAGTGTTGGTTGCTGAAAAGCTCAATTTTCGTTTAATCTGACCATAGAACATGGTTCCAGTCAAAGTTCCAGTAGTGTTTAACAAACTCCAGGCGCTTACATTTGTGGTGAAATGACAGGAAAGATTTTTTCTGGCATGCCTTCCAAATAATCTATTGGCATGGAGGTGACTTCTAATGGTAGTTTTGGAGACTTGATGACCCTAAGATGCTACTTTCCTCTGTAATTCTCCAACAGTGATTCTTGGGTATTTTTGCCTCTCTTACCTCATCACTGTGCATTGGGGCAAAATAAACTTGGTTCCTCTTCCAGGCAAGTTTATAACAGTTGCAGTTGCTTTGAACTTTTTAAGTATTGCCCTAACGGTAGATATGGGCATTTTCAGGTGAGTAGCTATTTTTTTATAGCCATTCCCTGACTTATGAACCTCAACACACTTGTCCCCCATTTGATTTGTGTGTTCTCTTATCTTTCCCATGTTGATGTATGAATAAGGAAATATGGCCTTTGTGTCACCTCATATTTATACCCCAGTGAAACAGGAAGTCATGGATTACTGCTTGAAAGTTCCTAAACACTGATCAATTTTAAAAAGTAAAATATAAATGGAAAAAATGCTTCAGTTACACTTTGTTCATTAGAATTTCTAGAGGTGCCAGTAATTGTGGCACATGTGGTTTTGTTAAAAAAAATAAAAATTCTCATAATTTACTTAAATTAAAGGTCGGATTTTTCAAAATTTTTTCAGTGAGAGATTAAGCTAATTCACCAAAAGGTTCAGCCAGCAGCCATACCACCATGCACTCTGCTCCTGCTGAATGGCTGAAGCTAAGCAGGTGTGGGCTTGGTTAGTACTTGGATGGGAAACCTCCTGGGAAAACCAAGTTGCTGCTGGAAGTAGTGTTGGTGGGCCAGTAGGGGGCAGTCTTCCCTCTGGTCAAAATTAAAAAAAAAAACCCAATGCCCCAGTGCAGTGATGGGGACACTGTGCTGTAGGAGATGCCGTCTTTCGGATGAGACCCAGCAGCCATACCACCATGCACTCTGCTCCTGCTGAATGGCTGAGCTAAGCAGGTGTGGGCTTGGTTAGTACTTGGATGGGAAACCTCCTGGGAAAAGTTTGCTAAAAGTAGTGTTGGTTGGTGGCCAGTAGGGGGCAGTCTTCCTCTGGTCAAAATTAAAAAAAAAACCCCAATGCCCCAGTGCAATTATGGGGACACTTTGGTGTAGGAGATGCCGTCTTTCTTTCGGATACGTTAAACCGAGGTCCTGACTCACTGTGGTCATTAAAGATCCCATGACACTTATCGCAAAGAGTAGGGGTTTCCCCGGTGTCCTGGCTAAACTCCCAACCCAGGCTCTTTCAATCTGCCACTGAATCATCCCCCAGTTTAATTGGCAAAAAAATTCTTCTCTCCCTCTCCACCTCAGCTGATGTGTGGTGAGCATTCTGGCGCAAAATGGCTGCCGCTGCATCACCCAGGTGGGTGCTGCACATTAGTGGTGGTTGAGGCGAGTTTCCCCCTCATCATTGTAAGCGCTTTGAGTGTTGAGAAAGGCGCTATATAAATGCCAATAATTAATTAATTAATATTGTCTTTCTACTTTGAGATATTAAGGGAGATATGCTCATTTAAATCTTGACTGTCACCAAACCGTGTTTTTTATTTGTTCAAATAAATCAGAGCTGTAGCGATCCGTCAAGTTAGTTACAAAACGTTAATTCAGATATAACTCAACATTAATAGTCAGCCCACATGTTATCTTGGACTATGTCCAAAATTAGGCATGTCGTTGTGTTTGTACCTCGTGTTTTAAACTTGTCAACGTACCCACTCATACAGCCATACAGATAACGTACAGATAACGTTTGGGCATCATGTCCTGCTTTATTTAGGTCGTAATGGATGATTGGATTTTTAAATGTTCTCTTTAGAATGTTGGTATTTTTGTTGACTTGTCGTCCGCTGCAGTTAATGGGTTAAATTAAATGCACTGTAAATGTTACAGATTCCAAGTGTTATTATGTCTGGCCAAAGGGATCAGACACAGCAATGATAGAAAAGGTCCTGAAACTGTCTGTAGTGTCATGGGTTCAGCTTTGTCGGCAAATCAGTAACGTTGAATGTGGGACTTCTATTGTACTGATAAAACCTTTTAATATGGACATAGAATATTTTCTGATAAAACCTTTTAATATGGACATAGAATCTTTTCTGATAAAACCTTTTAATATGGACATAGAATCTTTTCTGATAAAACCTTTTAATGATGATTGATGTCTGTACTGAAGTTTACTACCATCACTTATACTTGTACTCCCCTAAATCTAATGGAACTAAATCATTAATGGATCGCACCACAAATCAATACTTTGCCAGGCATTCTGTGATTATAATGGAGTCTAATTGATGCCTCAATTATATCTCAGTTTAAGGAAAATCATGTTAGGGAGAGAAGTACAGCCTCCCTATGGAGCTCATTTCTCATAAGAGACCAGCCTGCTGTGTGTTACAGTATTACAGAGAGACCAGTCAGCTGTGTGCTACAGTTTTACAGAGAGACCAGCCAGCTGTGTGCTACAGTCTTACAGAAAGACCAGCCAGCTGTGTGCTACAGTCTTACAGAGAGACCAGCCTGCTGTGTGCTACCGTTTTACAGAGAGACCAGCCAGCTGTGTGCTACAGTCTTACAGAGAGACCAGCCAGCTGTGTGCTACAGTTTTACAGAGAGACCAGCCAGCTGTGTGCTACAGTCTTACAGAGAGACCAGCCAGCTGTGTGCTACAGTCTTACAGAAAGACCAGCCAGCTGTGTGCTACAGTTTTACAGAAAGACCAGCCAGCTGTGTGCTACAGTTTTAGAAAGACCAGCCAGCTGTGTGCTACAGTCTTACAGAGAGACCAGCCAACTGTGTGCTACAGTATTACAGAAACCAACCTGTTGTGTGCCACAGTTTTACAGAGAGACCAGCCTGCTGTGTGCTACAGTATTACAGAGAGACCAGTCAGCTGTGTGCTACAGTTTTACAGAAAGACCAGCCAGCTGTGTGCTACAGTTTTAGAAAGACCAGCCAGCTGTGTGCTACAGTCTTACAGAAAGACCAGCCAGCTGTGTGCTACAGTCTTACAGAGAGACCAGCCAGCTGTGTGCTACAGTCTTACAGAGAGACCAGTCAGCTGTGTGCTACAGTTTTACAGAGAGACCAGCCAGCTGTGTGCTACAGTCTTACAGAGAGACCAGCCTGCTGTGTGCTACAGTCTTACACAGAGAGACCAGCCTGCTGTGTGCTACAGTCTTACAGAGAGACCAGTCAGCTGTGTGCTACAGTTTTACAGAGAGACCAGCCAGCTGTGTGCTACAGTCTTACAGAAAGACCAGCCAGCTGTGTGCTACAGTCTTACAGAGAGACCAGCCTGCTGTGTGCTACAGTCTTACAGAGAGACCAGCCTGCTGTGTGCTACAGTCTTACAGAGAGACCAGTCAGCTGTGTGCTACAGTTTTACAGAGAGACCAGCCAGCTGTGTGCTACATTCTTACAGAGAGACCAGCCTGCTGTGTGCTACAGTTTTACAGAGAGACCAGCCAGCTGTGTGCTACAGTCTTACAGAAAGACCAGCCTGCTGTGTGCTACAGTTTTACAGAAAGACCAGCCAGCTGTGTGCTACAGTTTTAGAAAGACCAGCCAGCTGTGTACTACAGTCTTACAGAGAGACCAGCCAACTGTGTGCTACAGTATTACAGAGACCAACCTGTTGTGTGCCACAGTTTTACAGAGAGACCAGCCAGCTGTGTGCTACAGTATTACAGAGAGACCAACCTGCTGTGTGCTACAGTATTACAGAAAGACCACCCTGCTGTGTGCTTCAGTTTTACAGAAAGACCAGCCTGCTGTGTGTTTCGCTATTACAGAAAGACCAGCCTGCTGTGTGCTTCAGTCTTACAGAGAAACCAGCCAGCTGTGTGCTACAGTCTTACAGAGAGACCAGTCAGCTGTGTGCTACAGTTTTACAGAGAGACCAGCCAGCTGTGTGCTACATTCTTACAGAGAGACCAGCCTGCTGTGTGCTACAGTTTTACAGAGAGACCAGCCAGCTGTGTGCTACAGTCTTACAGAAAGACCAGCCTGCTGTGTGCTACAGTTTTACAGAAAGACCAGCCAGCTGTGTGCTACAGTTTTAGAAAGACCAGCCAGCTGTGTGCTACAGTCTTACAGAGAAACCAGCCAGCTGTGTGTTACAGACTTTAGTATTACAGAAAGACCACCCAGCTGTGTGCTGCAGTTTTACAGAAAGACCAGCCTGCTGTGTGCTACAGTATTACAGAAAAACCAGCCTGCTGTGAGCTACAGACCTCAGTCTTACAGAGGAGAGACCAGCAAGCTGTGTGCTACAGACCTCAGTCTAACAGAGGGGAGACCAGCCAGTTGTGTGCTTCAGTTTTACAGAGAAACCAGCCAGCTATGTGCTCTTTTTTTGCTTTATGAATGCATTGGGGGGGCTTTATGAATGCGCTGGGGGGAGGGGCTTTATGAATGCACTGGGGGAGGGGCTTTATGAATGCGCTGGGGGAGGGGCTTTATGAATGCGCTGGGGGGGGGGCTTTATGAATGCGCTGGGGGGGGGGCTTTATGAATTCGCTGGGGGAGGGGGGGCTTTAAGAAAGCGCGGGGGGGGGGGCTTTATGAATGCGCTGGGGGGGGGCTTTATGAATGCACTGGGGGGGGGGCTTTCTGAATGCGCTGGGGGGGGGGCTTTATGAATGCGCTGGGGGGGGGCTTTATTAATGAGCTGGGGGGGGGCTTTATGAATGCGCTGGGGGAGGGGCTTTATGAATGTGCTCGGGGGAGGGGCTTTATGAATGTGCTGGGGGGAGGGGCTTTATGAATGCGCTGGGGGGGGGCTGGCTTTATGAATGCGCTGGGGGGGGGCTTTATGAATGCGCTGGGGGAGGGGCTTTATGAATGTGCTGGGGGAGGGGGGGCTTTATTAATGCGCTGGGGGAGGGGCTTTATGAATGCGCTGGGGGAGGGGGGGGCTTTATGAATGCGCTGGGGGGGGGGCTTTATGAATGCGCTGGGGGAGGGGCTTTATGAATGCGCTGGGGGGGCTGGCTTTATGAATGCGCTGGGGGAGGGGCTGGCTTTATGAATGCGCTGGGGCTCTGCTGCGCTGCTTCACACAGTGATCACGCTTCGCTGCTTCACGTAAATGTCCTCACTACTGAAAGAAGAGATGCAGAAAGTCCTATTCACCCCTGAGGGACAACAGCTCAAGGAGTTCATCGAAATTGTCGAAACTGCCCCAGGGAGACATTTTCTTTGTGTATCAGGTTAATTATTATTATTATTATTATTATTATTGTTGTTGTTATTATGCAAATATTAAATGTGTATGTTTTCAGGAATGGTGACAAAATATAAATTTATAGTCAATTGTAATCAAACTGGTTTCTGATGATTATTTTTATTAAATTTTTTCTGTAAATTCTTTAACCATATGGAACTGGATGCAGATGTTGCATCATGGACATTTTGTTATTCTCAGTGAATAAAGTGAAAGCCGTGCAGATTTCTGTGGTGAAAAACATCAGATCCAATCGGCTGGACACATTTGAGAGGACCGAAGAGCACTTCCTGAATGATCTTATTTTACTGGATGGAAGAGATCCTGAGCAAGTAAGCATCTGATTTGAGTTTTTAATGTTTTAGCAGAAAATAAGCATCTGCAATAGAAAGAGCCGGAAAGCCGTGTGTTACGGTGGAGACTGGCTCACGCGCAGGGCTGCCGTTTCTATAAAAATCAATATTGTATCACTTTCAGCTCAGTAGTGATATTTCCATAAGAAATTTGGAGTAAATTTACTGCACAGATGCATTTTCCAAATTAGATTTTGTGCAGAAATCTGAGCTCAGTCAAACCCCACAGGGGGTGAACAGTCTGAGCTCAGTCAAACCCCACAGGGTTAGGGTTAGGGTTAGTTATACTGACAGGGGGTGAACAGTCTGAGCTCAGTCAAACCCCACAGGGGGTGAACAGTTTCCGTGGCATAAAAACGGTTGATTTTGTTCAGACAGGTGAAGAGCTCTTTCCATTTTGTTAAATTGTTTACTTTGACCATTTATTTGGTCTGGAAAATTTGAGGAAAAATTTTATGTGCACAACATCCATTTGTGTTAATGTCAGACCGGGGTCAAATGCTTCAACAGAACATCCCGCAAGTTACTGACCAAAGCGTACTCTCATAGGAAAGCAAGTTACTGACCAATGCGTACTCACGTAGGAAAGAAAGTTACTGACCTAAGCGTACTCACATAGGAAAGCAAGTTACTGACCTCAGCGTACTCACATAAGAAAGGAATATTTTGTTGTGGATATTATGCAATAAAATAGATGTTTCTTCGAAAATGATCAGTCAGTCAGATCAGTCTGTCGAGGTTTGACTGCTGTTGAAAGGGTATTTCAGATCATTATTTGGCCCAGGTCTGGTTTGAATACAACTGTGTGTGCTGTGTATAGTGTATATATGAGTGACAGGCTGTGTGGTGTGTGTAGGACTGACAGGCTGTGTATAGTGTATCTATGAGTGACAGGCTGTGTATAGTGTATATATGAGTGACAGGCTGTGTATAGTGTGTATAGGACTGACAGGCTGTGTATAGTGTATATATGAGTGACAGGCTGTGTGGTGTGTGTAGGACTGACAGGCTGTGTATAGTGTATATATGAGTGACAGGCTGTGTATAGTGTATATATGAGTGACAGGCTGTGTGGTGTGTGTAGGACTGACAGGCTGTGTATAGTGTGTATAGGACTGACAGGCTGTGTATAGTGTATATATGAGTGACAGGCTGTGTATAGTGTATATATGAGTGACAGGCTGTGTGGTGTGTGTAGGACTGACAGGCTGTGTATAGTGTGTATAGGACTGACAGGCTGTGTATAGTGTATATATGAGTGACAGGCTGTGTATAGTGTATATATGAGTGACAGGCTGTGTGGTGTGTGTAGGACTGACAGGCTGTATATAGTGTATATATGAGTGACAGGCTGTGTATAGTGTGTATAGGACTGACAGGCTGTGTATAGTGTATATATGAGTGACAGGCTTTGTATAGTGTATACAGGAATGACAGGCTGTGTATAGTGTGTATAGGACTTACAGGCTGTGTATAGTGTCTATATGAGTGACAGGCTGTGTGTGGTGTGCATAGGACTGACAGGCTGTGTATAGTGTATATATGAGTGACAGGCTGTGTATAGTGTGTTTAGGACTGACAGGCTGTGTATAGTGTATATATGAGTGATAGTCTGTTTGTGGTGTATATATGAGTGACAGGCTGTGTATAGTGTATACAGAAATGATAGGCTGTTTGTGATGTAGATATTAGTGACAGGCTGTTTATGGTGTATATATGAGTGATAGTCTGTTTGTGGTGTATATATGAGTGACAGGCTGTTTGTGGTGTATACAGAAATGACAGGCTGTGTATACTGTTTATAGGAATGACAGGCTGTGTATAGTGTATACAGGAATGACAGGCTGTGTATAGTGTATACAGGAATGACAGGTTGTGTATAGTGTATATATGAGTGACAGGCTGTTTGTGGTGTATATAGGACTGACAGGCCATGTATAGTGTATACAGGAATGACAGGCTGTGTATAGTGTATATATGAGTGACAGGCTGTTTATATTGTATATATGAGTGAAAGGTGGTTGTGGTGTGTATTGGACTGACAGGTTGTGTATAGTGTATACAGAAATGAAAGGTCATGTATAGTGTATACAGGAATGACAGGCTGTGTATAGTGTATATATGAGTGACAGGCTGTGTTGTGTGTATAAGACCGACAGGCTGTGTAGAGTGTATATCTGAGTGACAGGCTGTGTGTGGTGTGTATAGAACTGAAAGACTGTGTATAGTGTATATATGAGTGACAGGCTGTTTGTGATGTAGATATTAGTGACAGGCTGTTTATGGTGTATATATGAGTGATAGTCTGTTTGTTGTGTATATATGAGTGACAGGCTGTGTATAGTTTATACAGAAATGACAGGCTGTGTATACTGTTTATAGGACTGACAGGCCGTGTATAGTGTATACCAGAATGACAGGCTGTGTATAGTGCATACCGGAATGAGAGGTTGTGTATAGTGTATATATGAGTGACAGGCTGTTTGTGGTGTATATAGGACTGACAGGCCATGTATAGTGTATACAGGAATGACAGGCTGTGTATAGTGTATATATGAGTGACAGGCTGTTTATATTGTATATATGAGTGACAGGTGGTTGTGGTGTGTATTGTACTGACAGGTTGTGTATAGTGTATACAGAAATGAAAGGTCATGTATAGTGTATACAGGAATGACAGGTTGTGTATAGTGTATATGAGTGACAGGCTGTGTGGTGTGTATAAGACTGACAGGCTGTGTATAGTGTATATATGAGTGACAGGCTGTTTGTGGTGTATATAGGACTGACAGGCCATGTATAGTGTATACCAGAATGACAGGCTGTGTATAGTGCATACCGGAATGAGAGGCTGTGTATAGTGTATATATGAGTGACAGGCTGTTTGTGGTGTATATAGAACTGACAGGCCGTGTATAGTGTATACCAGAATGACAGGCTGTGTATAGTGCATACCGGAATGAGAGGCTGTGTATAGTGTATATATGAGTGACAGGCTGTTTGTGGTGAATATAGAACTGACATGCTGGGTATAGTGTATACAGGAATGACAGGTTGTGTATAGTGTTTATAGGAATGACAGGCTGTGTATAGTGTATATGAGTGACAGGCTGTTTGTGGTGTATATAGGACTGACAGGCTGTTTGTGGTGTATACAGGAATGACAGGCTGAGTATAGTGTATATAGGACTGACAGGCTGTTTGTGGTGTATACATGAATCACAGGTTGTGTATAGTGTATATAGAACTGACAGGCTGTGTATAGTGTATACAGGAATGACATGCTGTGTATAGTGTATATATGAGTGACAGGCTGTTTGTGATGTAGATATTAGTGACAGGCTGTTTATGGTGTATATATGAGTGATAGTCTGTTTGTGGTGTATATATGAGTGACAGGCTGTTTGTGATGTAGATATTAGTGACAGGCTGTTTATGGTGTATATATGAGTGATAGTCTGTTTGTGGTGTATATATTAGTGACAGGCTGTTTATGGTGTATATATGAGTGATAGTCTGTTTGTGGTGTATACAGGACTGACAGGCTGTTTGTGGTCTATATATGAGTGACAGGCTGTTTGTGGTGTAGATATGAGTGACAGGCTGTTTGTGGTGTATATATGAGTGACAGGCTGTTTGTGGTGTCGATATGAGTGACAGGCTGTTTGTGGTGTATATAGAACTGACAGGCTGTTTGTGGTGTATATAGAACTGACAGGCTGTTTGTGGTGTATATATGAGTGACAGGCTGTTTGTGGTGTATATAGGACTGACAGGCTGTTTGTGGTGTATATATGAGTGACATCCTGTTTGTGGTGTATATAGGACTGACAGACTGTTTGTGGTGTAGATATGAGTGACAGGCTGTTTGTGGTGTATATATGAGTGACAGGCTGTTTGTGGTGTATATAGGACTGACAGGCTGTTTGTGGTGTATATATGAGTGACAGCCTGTTTGTGGTGTATATAGGACTGACAGGCTGTTTGTGGTGTATATATGAGTGACAGCCTGTTTGTGGTGTATACAGGACTGACAGGCTGTTTGTGGTGTATATATGAGTGACAGGCTGTTTGTGGTGTATATAGGACTGACAGGCTGTTTGTGGTGTATATATGAGTGACAGCCTGTTTGTGGTGTATATAGGACTGACAGGCTGTTTGTGGTGTATATAGGACTGACAGGCTGTTTGTGGTGTATATAGGACTGACAGGCTGTTTGTGGTGTATATATGAGTGACAGGCTGTTTGTGGTGTATATATGAGTGACAGCCTGTTTGTGGTGTATATAGAACTGACAGGCTGTTTGTGGTGTATATATGAGTGACAGCCTGTTTGTGGTGTATATAGGACTGACAGGCTGTTTGTGGTGGATATATGAGTGACAGCCTGTTTGTGGTGTATATAGGACTGACAGGCTGTTTGTGGTGTATATATGAGTGACAGGCTGTTTGTGGTGTATATAGGACTGACAGGCTGTTTGTGGTGTATATATGAGTGACAGGCTGTTTGTGGTGTATACAGGACTGACAGGCTGTTTGTGGTGTATATAGGACTGACAGGCTGTTTGTGGTGTATATAGGACTGACAGGCTGTTTGTGGTGTATATAGGACTGACAGGCTGCTTGTGGAGTATATAGGACTGACAGGCTGTTTGTGGTGTATACAGGACTGACAGGCTGTTTGTGGTGTATACAGGACTGACAGGCTGTGTGTGGTGTATATAGGACTGACAGGCTGTTTGTGGTGTATATAGGACTGACAGGCTGTTTGTGGTGTATACAGGACTGACAGGCTGTTTGTGGTGTATACTGGACTGACAGGCTGTCTGTGGTGTATACAGGACTGACAGGCTGTTTGTGCTGTATACAGGACTGACAGGCTGTTTGTGGTGTATATAGGACTGACAGGCTGTTTGTGGTGTATACAGGACTGACAGGCTGTTTGTGGTGTATACAGGACTGACAGGCTGTTTGTGGTGTATACAGGACTGACAGGCTGTTTGTGGTGAAAATAGGGCTGACAGGTTGTTTGTGGTGTATATAGGACTGACAGGTTGTTTGTGGTGTATATAGGACTGACAGGCTGTTTGTGGTGTATATGAGTGACAGCCTGTTTGTGGTGTATATGAGTGACAGGCTGTTTATGATTGCAGGACGAGCCCCAGTTTGTGATGCATTATGACTCGGTACGCTCAATGGAAGCTGTGAGCTGTGCTGCAAAATATTCACTGGCACGATCGCTGGTCTCTCTCAGCAACTCACACTGCCAGAGGGACTTGCCGCTCATAAACTTCGACTGGACCTACATCCATCCCACATCTGTGTACTCCAACCGAGGCGACTGCATGGTGCTACTGCAGATCTGCTTCTATGCTGCAAACCTGGTGTGTCTCTCTCTGTGTCCCATTTCATGAATCTACACTGTCTGTGTGCAATTTCCTAGCCCTGCACTGCCCAGTGTTCTATAATCTAAATCTACACTGTTATTGTTTTATAATATAACTCTAAACTGTTTGTGTTCTATTTCTTAACTCTACCCTGTCAGTATTCTATAATATAATTATACACTCTCAATGTTCTATTTCCTAACTCTACACTGTCAGTGTTCTATAACCCAACTCTGCTGTCTGTTGTTCTATAATCTAAATGTACACTCTCAGTGTTCTATAACCCAACTCAGCACTGTCAGTGTTATATTTCTTAACTATACACTGCCAGTGTTCTATAACTTAACATATGTGGTCACTCTGGTTGTGTCATTGTGTCCCAATATTTCAACATCATTCCAAAAAGTCTCCACAGATCTTGCTACTGCCTGGAAGTTCTCCAAGGAAAATGCAGGACTGTGTGTGCTTGCTGACATGAGATTAAAAAAACGGTCAGCAGGAAGGTGTAAAACAGATTTTTACAAATCTCCTTTTGAATTTAACATGTAATCTAATGCAAAGTGTTGATTTGTCTGAGTAACTAAAGCAAGTTATTGTGATGTTGAAATGGAGTGAGACGCAGCTTGTACACAAAGTATCACAGCGCTGTGTCACACTCATTAAGAATATTCATCACAGCGCTGTGTCTCACTCATTAAGAATATTCATCACAGCGCTGTGTCACACTCATTAAGAATATTCATCACAGCGCTGTGTCACACTCATTAAGAATATTCATCACAGCGCTGTGTCTCACTCATTAAGAATATTCATCACAGCGCTGTGTCACACTCATTAAGAATATTCATCACAGCGCTGTGTCTCACTCATTAAGAATATTCATCACAGCGCTGTGTCACACTCATTAAGAATATTCATCACAGTGCTGTGTCACACTCATTAAGAATATTCATCACAGCGCTGTGTCACACTCATTAAGAATATTCATCACAGCGCTGTGTCACACTCATTAAGAATATTCATCACAGCGCTGTGTCACACTCATTAAGAATATTCATCACAGCGCTGTGTCACACTCATTAAGAATATTCATCACAGCGCTGTGTCACACTCATTAAGAATATTCATCACAGCGCTGTGTCTCACTTATTAAGAATATTCATCACAGCGCTGTGTCACACTCATTAAGAATATTCAGATAATATATTCAGATAATAATATATACATAACAGGAAATGGTGAATACTACTGAGATGACTGTAATAAAAGTGTTTAGATCATTAAAACAATGCAGATGTTGAAACGAGTGCAGTTTTGTTAATGGTAAGCATGTGTGGGGTAGAGGCCTGGGGGCTGCTGGATACCTGGCTAACTTGCCAGAGAAGCTCAGATTGAAGCCAATAGCAATTCCCTCGACTCCATTCGATCTAGAAAACAACTGGCAGCCGCTTCTCTCAGCAACAAAAAAAATCACTAAGAAAACACTCAAGGGAGGTTTTCTGCTCTGCTAGAAATCAATTTAATAATTTTAACTGAAACTGTGAAGTTTCACTTTTCATGAAGTGAACTGTTTTCATGAAGTTAACTTGAATTTATGGGAAATAACACCCCCCACCCCAATGCGAGTTGACTTTTCTATTCCACAAGTTAGTCTGAAATCAGTGAAAACTAATTTGGCTGAATACATCTCACTCAGCAGCGATGTCGACATGCCTGGTGAACGTGTGAAATTAATGAATGAATGAGTGAATGAGTGAATGATTGAATGAGTGAATGAGTGAACGAGTGAATGAGTGAATGAGTGAACGAGTGAACGAGTGAATGAATGTTACTGAAGACACAGACATACAGCCACAGTGGGTGTGGAATTCAAGTGACAGGTAAATTCCATGTGTCAACAGGACAAAGGCAACAGAATAAAATGTTCAGAATAAGACCAGGGGCCACATGTATAAAACTGAGTAAAATAATGCGTAAAAGAATGCTGAGGGTGAAAGTCGGAAATCTGCTTTAAAAAAGTTTTGCATTTTCTACCTTTCCATGCCTTTCTGTCATGGTGTCGCCATATCACACAGACTCCAAACATTGCGTACGTATGGTGTCCATATCACACGGACTCCAAACATTGCGTATGTATGGTGTCCATATCACACGGACTCCAAACATTGCGTACGTATCCATCGTGTGCAGAGGTACGCAGATTCTCACAGTGTTATATAATACATCAGAATTTCTGCGTGGTAACTTGCTTATGCGGCTTTCTCAGGGCATTTTCCTGCTCAGCATTGTTTATACATGTGGCCCCTGGAACACAAGTCAGACACTTCAGCTCAAGACAGGCTTGTGTTTACAACAAGCTGCGGAAAAGGAGCTTTAATGTTTATTTACAGTGAAAAAACTAAAGTTGGTACAACAGTGCAGTGATACAGAGTGGCGAGGGTCTTTGCTGTTCAGACTCATACGGATGTGCAGGATGTGATCTTCATGAATGGGATTTCCTTTATTCCAGTAATGTTACTTCCCAGAGACTAGAGTCGCCAAATCTTCAGAGAACAGTTACCAACCAGAGGAAAAACACTGGATGTTTTTGTTTACAGTGCTGGAGGAAGTTGATTAGCTGAGTGTAAAGTAATGAAAGTAATGAAAACTTTATATAGAGTAGTTTTACCATAATAGCCTAAGTGTATATATCATAATAAAATAACAGATTGAATTTTGCAGATTGAGGCTGTTCCCTCATAGAAATTAAACCCCAGGTTTGGTGCTTGGAAGTGCACAGGTGGGGTAATAATGACCAAATTACCCCGCAAACAATGGACGTCCCAGGGACGTCCTCTTTTAGTCCCCTCAAAGTGTGACGTTCCCTAGGGATGCCCTAAACACATTACTAGGGATCTAGGGATGCCCTAAACACATTACTTGGATGTTATTAAAGTCCTAGGAATGTCACTGTTTGGTTACAATATGACACTTAATTAGAATTTTTCAGGGACGTTCAAGCAACGTCTGTTAATGGTTACAATATAATGTCATGTAATGAATGTCTGGGGGACGTTATCTGTGACGTCCACATAACGTTTAGAAAACCCGACAAAAAGACGTCAAGGTGACGACCTGATGACATTTTGAGAAGTTCAGAAAACGTCCCGATTTTGTTAGCTGGGTATCTGCGTGAACAGAGTTATTCCTGCGGGGCATCGCAATGCACATGCGTCATATAACCTGCAAATGGACAACGCGCTCAATCTCATTCCAAGTAGTAACGCTCAATTATAAAAGCTATCGTCATTTTATTTCAATTTAATAATAATAAAAACAACAACCACTGGACTCGGTAGCCTATAGTATTTCAATAAATATGTGGGTTTACAGCCGAACTTGAAAACTTTAAATAACTTTGGATTTCAAAGTATTTCCGACAGTTCGTAGGCTAAGCCATTTCCCTAAAACAACACCGCGTTTATGCTGATATTAATGACGTAGCATGCGTATTATCATATGGGGCGGAGATGTGATTGACAAAAGTGGCAACGGGGGAAGAACGGCAATAAACTGCACGACTTTTACCAACATAAACAACACCATTTATCGACGTACGCTATAGTAATCTGTCTAACGCGAGCTTCCCTGCTAGAACACAACAAACTCCACGAAAAGTCTGAAGTAGCGAGACTCGTCCGCGTAGTGCGCGTACACTGAGGATCTAAACTGCACAGCTGATGCAGACTGTCTCAGTGAAAGACCACCCGAATGAGTGACCTCATGGACACCACGAGCCTGGAATTCAGTCATCGCCACAGCCGGGGGCCCCGCATTCTGGACTTCGGAATGAAAGGTACAGTTACCTACTGCCCGAACTCATAAATGCATAGCATGGCACGTATCCATCCACTGCCAGCACTACCATCTGTCTACCAGAGAAAGGGTGCTGAGCCAATTATTCATTATGTTATTAACTCAATAAAACAATCTACACAAGCCACACCGGCATATCAGGTTTAACTTAAAAACAGTGAACGGCTGTTTAGCTCTTTTATTTGATTTTGTATTTATCCTGTATTTAACCAGGAAAACACTATTATAGAAATTATAGAACCTTTAGTCCTCCCCATTTCTGGGCATCAAAAAATATTGGACAGTTTAACATAATATAGAATAAAGTCATCATTTGGTCGCATATCATTTGCATGCCATGACGTCCTGATGTCTGTGACCCAACAATATCAAAATACTCTTAATATCTTATTTTCTGGTACTCTTACAAGTGATACTATAACTTCTCTTCATTTGAATGGATCTCTATGGGAATTGGGGGGTGGGACTAGATTTAGCTGTAAATTATGCTGGAATAGTATGGAACTCATGGTTGGCGAAATGGCTGTAAGTCACCAAGGGTCTGAGGTATCAAACGAGCCTCAAACCATCACTCTGCTGTGAGATATGCAGTAGATATGGAGGGATCACTTTAATGGTTGTTTCTCCTGACAAATTTTCCTATTGAACTCTATGGAAAGATAAGTCAGGAGAAGAAAACCTTCAAGTGATCCATCCATATCTACTGTATTTCTGGCAGCAGAGTGATGGTTTAAAGCTAGTTTGATACATCAAACCCTTGATGACTTAAAGCCATTTAGCCAATCATGTGTTCCATACTGTTCCAGTGTAATTTACAGCTAAATCTAGTCCCACCCCCCAATTCCCATAGAGATCCATTCAAATGCAGACGTTATAGTAACGCTTGTAAAAATACTTTTGACATTGTTGGGTCACAGACATTAGAAAGTCATGGCATGCAAAGGATATGCGACCAAGTATTACAAATGATTAATTTATTCTACATTATGTTAAACTGTCCAATATTGTTTGATGCCAGAAAATGGGAGGAGGCTATGTACAAAAGGTTCTATCATTTCTAAATGGATGAAAATACCCTCAAATTAAAGCTGAGAATCTGCACTTCAACCAAAATAAGTACAGAACCAAAATAATAAAAAATGTGTCACTGTCCAATGAATTATGGTGCTCACTGTATATATATATAATTACAATGACAGTATCCCAATTAATGACAATATTAAAAAGTGATAACATGATGGCTCAATGGGTAATCAGGATTAAAAGCAGGTCGCCTACACTCCTCACTTTTAATATTATAAAACTTACAAATTTGACAATAGTATAAATTGAACTCTGCAAATTTTCCCAAGCTCTGTACTTGGTCGAGGTATCATCAGATGCATCAAATAGCTGGAACCGAGCTGATAGCTGCTTGCACAGTAGTAAGCGGAGAGCATTTATGTAATGTCTTTATAAATGAACAGTAAGCGCAGAGCATTTATGTAATGTCTTTATAAATGAACAGTAAGCGGGGAGCATTTATGTAATGTCTTTATAAATGAACAGTAAGCGGAGAGCATTTCTGTAATGTCTTTATAAATGAACAGTAAGCGGGGAGCATTTATGTAATGTCTTTATAAATGAACAGTAAGCGGAGAGCATTTCTGTAATGTCTTTATAAATGAACAGTAAGCGGGGAGCATTTATGTAATGTCTTTATAAATTAACAGTAAGCGGGGAGCATTTATGTAATGTCTTTATAAATTAACAGTAAGCGGGGAGCATTTATGTAATGTCTTTATAAATTAACAGTAAGCGGGGAGCATTTGTGTAATGTCTTTATAAATGAACAGTAAGCAGGGAGCATTTATGTAATGTCTTTATAAATTAACAGTAAGCGGGGAGCATTTATGTAATGTCTTTATAAATTAACAGTAAGCGGGGAGCATTTATGTAATGTCTTTATAAATTAACAGTAAGCGGGGAGCATTTCTGTAATGTCTTTATAAATGAACAGATACTCGTGAAAGGACCTACCTGGCTTTAGTGAATGCAAACCACATCATTACATTACATTCATTTGGCAGAAGCTTTTATCCAAAGTCACGTATACTCAGAGATGACAGTGGTTAGTCAGTGATTTGTAATTTGTGATTAAACATAATTATCTATGGTACACTCTGCCCAAGGCCTGTAATCAAGAAGGAACAACGTGTATGTAGCTGTGTCAGCATAATATAGAATAGGTAACAATGTTGATAAATTATTATTATTATTATTTTTTTTTTTAAAGTCGCACACTTTAGTAACCACCAACATTTCATCATAGAGCCGTCATCAGGGTGTAACTGAGAATGTGTTTCACTTCCACATATACAGTAATAATCAGATCAATAATCATATTAATCCATTTACACACATTTTTATACAAATACACTTTATAATAAATATCATAATGTTAATAAATATGTCAATTTACAAACACATATTTACAAATACACTCGATAATGCGCATCAAAATGTAAATAAATACATTATGTAAAGAGTCTTAATTTCTGCATGTGTGACTTATACAAAAATAGTTTTTTTTGAGGATTCCAATAATTCATTAAATAAATAAATTCATGCGCAGCATATACATATATCACTTGCATAATAAACAAGGGGGGACACTTTAGATAAATCTTTTTAATATTTTAAATGTTTCTGTTCAATAAATGACCAAATACAATATTAAGACAAAAAGGACTCAATGTTTTAAAATATGAAACCCAAAATGCTTCTTTTTTTAATAGAGCTCTATCAATATCACCCATGCTTTTGGTTAATGTCATTTTTTTAATAGCTGTATATTTTTGGGATGAGAGGGTGATTAAATTAAACAGTACGCTCAGCCACGGGGGTGGCTAGTGTTGCGACACCTGGTTGTACTTAGACGTTCGGTGATGCTTTGTTTCACATCCTCTGTAGTTCCACTTCCACTTACAGGGGAAGAGATAAAAATGAAAGAGTGATACCAAATTATTAATATGCTCATGTGTCCGTGTGGTAAATTCCAGAAGGGAAGTGAAAGAAAGAACTGCACCACTACGCTATTCACTGCACCACCACGCTATTCACTGCACCACTGTGCTATTCACTGCACCACTACGCAATTCACTGCACCACCACGCTATTCACTGCACCACCATGCTATTCACTGCGCCACCATGCTATTCACTGCACCACTGCGCTATTCACTGCACCACTGTGCTATTCACTGCACCACTATGCTATTCATTGCACCATTGTGCTATTCACTGCACTACTGTGCTATTCACTGCACCACTGCGCTATTCACTGCACCACCACGCTATTCACTGCACCACTGCGCTATTCACTGCACCACTACGCTATGCATTACACCACTGTGCTATTCACTGCACCACTGCGCTATTCACTGCACTACTGTGCTATTCACTGCACCACTACGCTATTCACTGCACCAAATGTGCTATGCACTGCACCACTGCACTATTCACTGCACCACTGCACTATTCACTGCACCACCGTGCTATTCACTGCACCACTACGCAATTCACTGCACCACTGTGCTATTCACTGCACCACTGCGCTATTCACTGCACCACTGCGCTATTCACTGCACTACTGTGCTATTCACTGCACCACTGCGATATTCACTGCACCACCGTGCTATTCACTGCACCACTACGCAATTCACTGCACCACCGTGCTATTCACTGCACCACTACGCAATTCACTGCACCACTACGCTATTCACTGTACCACCGTGCTATTCATTGCACCACTGCGCTATTCACTGCGCCACCACGCTATTCACTGCACCACTGCGCTATTCACTGCGCCATTCACTGCACCACTGCGCTATTCACTGCACCACTGCGCTATTCACTGCGCCACCACGCTATTTACTGCACCACTGTGCTATTCACTGCACCACTATGCTATTCACTGCACCACCGTGCTATTCATTGCACCACTGCGCTATTCACTGCACCACCACGCTATTCACTGCACCACCACGCTATTCACTGCACCACTGCGCTATTCACTGCGCCACCACGCTATTTACTGCACCACTGTGCTATTCACTGCACCACCGTGCTATTCACTGCACCACTACACAATTAACTGCACCACTACGCTATTCACTGCACCACTGCACTATTCACTGCGCCACCACGCTATTCACTGCACTATTCACTGTGCCACCACACTATTTACTGCACCACTGCGCTATTCACTGCACCACTGCGCTATTCACTGCGCCACCACGCTATTTACTGCACCACTGTGCTATTCATTGCACCACTACGCTATTCACTGCACCACTATGCTATTCACTGCACCACCGTGCTATTCATTGCACCACTGCGCTATTCACTGCACCACTGCGCTATTCACTGCGCCACCACGCTATTTACTGCACCACTGTGCTATTCATTGCACCACTACGCTATTCACTGCACTGGATGGTTCACTTTAAGGGTTGTTTCTCCTGACAAATTTTCCTATTGAAAAATAAGTCAGGAGAAGAAACCCTTCAAGTTATCCATCCATATCTACTGTATTTCTGGCAGCAGAGTGATGGTCTGAGGCTCGTTTGATACATCAGACCCTTGATGACTTAGAGCCATTTAGCCAACCATGTGTTCCATACTATTCCAGTGTAATTTACAACTAAATCTAGTCCCACCCCCCAATTCCCATAGAGATCCATTCAAATGCAGAGAGGTTATAGTATCGCTTGTAGAAATACCAGAAAATAAGATTTCAAGAGTCTTTTGATATTGTTGGGTCAAAGACATCAGGACGTCATGGCATGCAAAGGATATGTGACCAAATATTACAAATGATTACTTTATTATACATTGGCTGCAGTTATTGTAAGGGGGCAATTACTTTTTCACACAAGGGAAATGGGTGTTGGGATTTATTGTTCATTAAATAAATTTAATAAGTAAAAAACAAATGTGTCATTTGTTTACTCAGGTTCCCTAAAATCAATATTATATTTTGTCTAAAGATCTGAAAACATCCAGTGTGAGAAATATGCAAGAATAGAGGAAATCAGGAAGGGGGCAAAAACTTTTTCACAGCACTGTATGTAATGTCTTTATAAATTAACAGTAAGCAGGGATAATTTCTGTAATGTTTTTATAAATGAACAGATACTAGTGAAAGGACCTACCTGGCTTTAGTGAATGCAAACCACATCATTACATTATTCATTTGGCAGAAGCTTTTATCCAAAGTCACGTATACTCAGAGATGACAGTGGTTCGTCAGTGATTTGTAATTTGTGATTAAACATAATTCTCTATGGTACACTCTGCCCAAGGCCTGTAATCAAGAAGGAACAACGTGTATGTAGCTGTGTCAGCATAATATAGAATAGGTAACAATGTTGATAAATTTTTTTTGTATTTTTTAAAAAAGTCGCACACTTTAGTAACCACCAACATTTCATCATAGAGCCGTCATCAGGGTGTAACTGAGAATGTGTTTCACTTCCACATATATGCCGTGAGGACAGACACATATACGCCGTGAGGACAGACACATATACGCCGTGAGGACAGACACATATACGCCGTGAGGACAGACACATATACGCCGTGAGGACAGACACATATACGCCGTGAGGACAGACACATATACGCCGTGAGGACAGACACATATACGCCGTGAGGACAGACACATATACGCCGTGAGGACAGACACATATACGCCGTGAGGACAGACACATATACGCCGTGAGGACAGACACATATACGCCGTGAGGACAGACACAGCGGTCAATAATCATATTAATCCATTTACACACATTTTTATACAAATACACTTTATAATAAATATCATAATGTTAATAAATATGTCAATTTACAAACACATATTTACAAATACACTCGATAATGCGCATCAAAATGTAAATAAATACATTATGTAAAGAGTCTTAATTTCTGCATGTGTGACTTATACAAAAATAGTTTTTTTTGAGGATTCCAATAATTCATTAAATAAATAAATTCATGCGCAGCATATACATATATCACTTGCATAATAAACAAGGGGGGACACTTTAGATAAATCTTTTTAATATTTTAAATGTTTCTGTTCAATAAATGACCAAATACAATATTAAGACAAAAAGGACTCAATGTTTTAAAATATGAAACCCAAAATGCTTCTTTTTTTAATAGAGCTCTATCAATATCACCCATGCTTTTGGTTAATGTCATTTTTTTAATAGCTGTATATTTTTGGGATGAGAGGGTGATTAAATTAAACAGTACGCTCAGCCACGGGGGTGGCTAGTGTTGCGACACCTGGTTGTACTTAGACGTTCGGTGATGCTTTGTTTCACATCCTCTGTAGTTCCACTTCCACTTACAGGGGAAGAGATAAAAATGAAAGAGTGATACCAAATTATTAATATGCTCATGTGTCCGTGTGGTAAATTCCAGAAGGGAAGTGAAAGAAAGAACTGCACCACTGCGCTATTCACTGCACCACTACGCTATTCACTGCACCACCACGCTATTCACTGCACCACTGCGCTATTCACTGCACCACTGTGCTATTCACTGCACCACTATGCTATTCACTGCACTACTGTGCTATTCACTGCACCACTGCGCTATTCACTGCACCACTGTGCTATTCACTGCACCACCACGCTATTCACTGCACCACTGCGCTATTCACTGCACCACTACACTATTCATTGCACCACTGTGCTATTCACTGCACCACTGCGCTATTCACTGCACTACTGTGCTATTCACTGCACCACTACACAATTCACTGCACCACCATGCTATTCATTGCACCACTGCGCTATTCACTGCGCCACCACGCTATTCACTGCACCACTGCGCTATTCACTGCGCCACTGCGCTATTCACTGCACCACCATGCTATTCATTGCACCACTGCGCTATTCACTGCGCCACCACGCTATTCACTGCACCACTGCGCTATTCACTGCGCCACTGCACTATTCCCTGCACCACCACGCTATTTACTGCACCACTGCACTATTCACTGCGCCACCACGCTATTTACTGCACCACTGTGCTATTCACTGCACCACTACGCTATTCACTGCACCACCGTGCTATTCATTGCACCACTGCGCTATTCACTGCACCACCACGCTATTCACTGCACCACCGTGCTATTAATTGCACCACCATGCTATTCACTGCACCACCACACTATTCACTGCACCACTGTGCTATTCACTGCACCACTATGCTATTCATTGCACCACTGTGCTATTCACTGCACTACTGTGCTATTCACTGCACCAGTGTGCTATTCACTGCACCACCGTGCTATTCACTGCGCCACTGTGCTAATCACTGCACCACTGCGCTATTCACTGCACCACCGTGCTATTCACTGCACCACCGCGCTATTCACTGCACCACCGTGCTATTCACTGCACCACCGCGCTATTCACTGCACCACCGCGCTATTCACTGCACCACCGCGCTATTCACTGCACCACCGCGCTATTCACTGCACCACCGCGCTATTCACTGCGCCACCGCGCTATTCACTGCACCACCGCGCTATTCACTGCACCACTGTGCTATTCACTGCACCACCGCGCTATTCACTGCACCACTGCGCTATTCACTGCACCACCGCGCTATTCACTGCACCACCGCGCTATTCACTGCACCACTGCGCTATTCACTGCACCACCGCGCTATTCACTGCACCACCGTGCTATTCACTGCACCACCGCGCTATTCACTGCGCCACCACGCTATTCACTGCGCCACCACGCTATTCACTGCGCCACTGCGCTATTCACTGCACCACCGCGCTATTCACTGCACCACCGTGCTATTCACTGCACCACCGCGCTATTCACTGCGCCACCACGCTATTCACTGCACCACTGCGCTATTCACTGCACCACCGCGCTATTCACTGCACCACCGCGCTATTCACTGCACCACCGTGCTATTCACTGCACCACCGTGCTATTCACTGCACCACCGTGCTATTCACTGCGCTATTCACTGTGCCACCACCGCGCTATTCACTGCACCACCGTGCTATTTTCTGAGCCTGTGACAGTAAAGCCAGTGATTTATCGAGATTCCTGAGACACCCTTCCGTTTTCCCACTCCGAGTTTGCCCTTCGATTCTGTTTGTTTGTTTTTGTTATTTTGTGGTTTTGACTTTTTGATTGTTTTGTGACTTTGCCTTTGCCTGCCATTTTTGCACCTCTGTCTGTGATTTCCCGGTTTAGATTTTTGGACTGTGACTATTCTCCTGCCTTTTGATTTGCCACTGTCTCTGCATCTGATTACCTGGCTTTTGATGTGGACTGGAAATAAACAACGTTCTTTGCCTTATCCTGTCTGCGTTTGTGTTCAGACGTTTCAGATTGACTGCTTTAAAATCATTAGGCTTAAAACCACAGCCACAGGGACTCAGGTGACAGGTAAACTTTATTTCAGCGCATGGTTAGCATGGGGTTAGCGTGTGTGCTGCGGCCCACCATGGCAGGGCATGTCCTGATAACAGCAGTATTAGCGTGTGTGCTGCGGCCCACCATGGCAGGGCATGTCCTGATAACAGCAGTATTAGCGTGTGTGCTGCGGCCCACCATGGCAGGGCATGTCCTGATAACAGCAGTATTAGCGTGTGTGCTGCGGCCCACCATAGCAGGGCATGTCCTGATAACAGCAGTATTAGCGTGTGTGCTGCGGCCCACCATGGCAGGGCATGTCCTGATAACAGCAGTATTAGCGGGTGTGCTGCGGCCCACCATGGCAGGGCATGTCCTGATAACAGCAGTATTAGCGTGTGTGCTGCGGCCCACCATGGCAGGGCATGTCCTGATAACAGCAGTATTAGCGTGTGTGCTGCGGCCCACCATGGCAGGGCATGTCCTGATAACAGCAGTATTAGCGTGTGTGCTGCGGCCCACCATGGCAGGGCATGTCCTGATAACAGCAGTAAAGTCGCTCAGCAGATTCACACAAAGAGCCTCTGAAAGGACCTTAATCAGCATTTCTCCTGTTTCTGGACATCATTTATTTTCAGGAAAACCCCCAACCCTGCCAGTAATCTGGAGCCAGGACTCAATGCTGCGATTTCCTGTTGTTTTCGTTGTCAGCGCTGGAATGTGCTGATCTTAAAAACCTGAAGTACACTGCACAAATGACAACTCAGCAGGGACCAATAACCTTAGCCTATATAATATTTCAGAAAAACATTATTTAGAGGAAGTTGCATGTCAGTGGCTGAATTGTGGCGCTTGTAACTTCTGTAATTCTCTGGTGAACATGGCAGCATTTCAGATGTATGTTTATTCCCTGTGGTTGTGTCACTTTTGAGGGAGCTAGGCTAACTGGTCTAACCCACTTCCAGTGATTGCGGCTAAGCTAGGCTAACGGTACGGGTCTCTATGCGCACAGAAAAAAAGGGTATTCATCTTCTTGTTTGACTCTGGGGAAGATGGCTAATAAGCCAATTTCCCGAAATGTTGGCGTGTTCCTTTGAGGCTTCTTTGATACGTCAGACCCTTGATGATTTACAGCTATTTAGCCAACCATGTGTTAAATACTGTTCCAGTGTAAATTACAGCTAAATCTAGTCCCACCCCCCCCAATTCCCATAGAGATCCATTCAAATGCAGAGATGTTATAGTATCGCTTATAGTATAGTATTTAGGACTAATGTTATATTATGACAGAGATGGGTTTGCCTTTTCGAGGGCATATATAGCAAATGGCACCATTTCCAATTTAGCGTGAGTTCTTTTTTGAACACAGACGTACTTCTGAGGTGCTAATCTGAATCACTGGCAAGGCCCCACTCTCTCTATGGACCCCCCCCACCCCACGGGCCCCAGTGCAACCGCAGTGCCTGCACTGTACATATTTACGCCCCTGCCGTATAGTTATGACTATATCAAAGATTAATATCTATGCTCCCAATGATTATGATTTGAAATATTGTCAAAAACATATTGTTAATTATTTATATCAAAATGGTGCACACCTGTACGAATAAGGCTAGGTCACCAGTACTCTAGAAAAGTGTCGTGGGACTTATCTGACCAAAGTTAGTCTTGGTTTACCATCAGATCTGAAGGACGGGACCCTCTACAGTGCAGTGTCCCCATCACTTTGCTGGGGCATTGGATTTCAGTTTGGTCCAGTGGGAAAAGCGCCCCCTACTGGTCCTTCTAACACCTCATCCAGCAGCAACAGAGATCCGAGGACTATCCAAGTACTAACCAATCCCTGTCCTGCTTAGCTTCAGTATTAACCAATCCCAGCCATGCTTCACTTCAGTACTAACCAGTCCCAGCCCTGCTTAGCTTGTGATGGAGTGGTATGTGTGTATCTGTGTGTATCATTTACCATTTATCTGAATCTGCAGGAACAAGACTCTACAGACTGATTGCAGTGTGTCTGGGGCTGCTGTGTGTTCTACTACTGACCATTATCACAGCTGTCTGTATCCACTGTGAGTATCACTACTGACCATTATCACAGCGGTCTGTATCCACTGTGAGTATCACTACTGACCATTATCACAGCTGTCTGTGTCCACTGTGAGTATCACTACTGACCATTATCACAGCTGTCTGTGTCCACTGTGAGTATCACTACTGACCGTTATCACAGCTGTCTGTGTCCACTGTGAGTATCACTACTGACCGTTATCACAGCTGTCTGTATCCACTGTGAGTATCACTACTGACCGATATCACAGCTGTCTGTATCCACTGTGAGTATCACTACTGACCGTTATCACAGCTGTCTGTATCCACTGTGAGTATCACTACAGACTGATATCACAGCTGTCTGTATCCACTGTGAGTATCACTACTGACCATTATCACAGCTGTCTGTATCCACTGTGAGTATCACTACTGACCATTATCACAACTGTCTGTATCCACTGTATCACTACTGACCATTATCACAGCTGTCTGTATCCACTGTGAGTATCACTACTGACCGGTATCACAGCGGTCTGTATCCACTGTGAGTATCACTACTGACCATTATCACAGCTGTCTGTGTCCACTGTGAGTATCACTACTGACCATTATCACAGCTGTCTGTGTCCACTGTGAGTATCGCTACTGACCGTTATCACAGCTGTCTGCATCCACTGTGAGTATCACTACTGACCGGTATCACAGTTGTCTGTATCCACTGTGGGCCGTTATCACAGCTGTCTGTGTCCACTGTGAGTATCGCTACTGACCGTTATCACAGCTGTCTGCATCCACTGTGAGTATCACTACTGACCGGTATCACAGTTGTCTGTATCCACTGTGAGTATCACTACTGACCGGTATCACAGTTGTCTGTATCCACTGTGGGCCGTTATCACAGCTGTCTGTATCCACTGTGAGTATCGCTACTGACCGTTATCACAGTTGTCTGTATCCACTGTGAGTATCACTACTGACCGGTATCACAGTTGTCTGTATCCACTGTGGGCCGTTATCACAGCTGTCTGTATCCACTGTGAGTATCACTACTGACCGATATCACAGCTGTCTGTATCCACTGTGAGTATCACTCCTGACCGATATCACAGCTGTCTGTATCCACTGTGAGTATCACTACTGACTGGTATCACAGCTGTCTGTATCCACTGTGAGTATCACTACTGACCGTTATCACAGCTGTCTGTATCCACTGTGAGTATCACTACTGACCGTTATCACAGTTGTCTGTATCCACTGTGGGCCGTTATCACAGCTGTCTGTATCCACTGTGAGTATCACTACTGACCATTATCACAGCTGTCTGTATCCACTGTGAGTATCACTACTGACCGGTATCACAGCTGTCTGTATCCACTGTGAGTATCACTACTGACCATTATCACAGCTGTCTGTATCCACTGTGAGTATCACTACTGACCGATATCACAGCTGTCTGTATCCACTGTGAGTATCACTACTGACCGGTATCACAGCTGTCTGTATCCACTGTAAGTATCACTACTGACCATTATCACAGCTGTCTGTATCCACTGTGAGTATCACTACTGACCATTATCACAGCTGTCTGTATCCACAGTGAGTATCACTACTGACCGGTATCACAGCTGTCTGTATCCACTGTGAGTATCACTACTGACCATTATCACAGCTGTCTGTATCCACTGTGAGTATCACTACTGACCGATATCACAGCTGTCTGTATCCACTGTGAGTATCACTATTGACCGGTATCACAGCTGTCTGTATCCACTGTGAGTATCACTACTGACCGGTATCACAGCTGTCTGTATCCACTGTGAGTATCACTACTGACCGGTATCACAGCTGTCTGTATCCACTGTGAGTATCACTACTGACCGATATCACAGCTGTCTGTATCCACTGTGAGTATCACTACTGACCGATATCACAGCTGTCTGTATCCACTGTGACTATCACTACTGACTGGTATCACAGCTGTCTGTATCCACTGTGAGTATCACTACTGACCGATATCACAGCTGTCTGTATCCACTGTGAGTATCACTACTGACCGATATCACAGCTATCTGTATCCACTGTGAGTATCACTACTGACCGATATCACAGCTGTCTGTATCCACTGTGAGTATCACTACTGACCGATATCACAGCTGTCTGTATCCACTGTGAGTATCACTACTGACCGATATCACAGCTGTCTGTATCCACTGAGTATCAGAACTACTGACCAATATCACAACTGTCTGGTGGTTGTCAATGGTCTGTAGTTTTGGTGGTTCAGTCAGTGGCTCATGGTGTCAGTGTTTGTGATTTTGTAAAGTTCACTTTGATTCTTTCTGCCCCTGCAGATAATGGACTGGTAAACAACACCAAGAAGACTCTGATGGCCATTCAAGCAGAGAAGGACCAACTACAGACCAATTACAGCTCTGTTATAGCGGAGAACAACCAACTACAGACCAATTACAGCTCTGTTATAGTGGAGAACAACCAACTACAGACCAATTACAGCTCTGTTATAGCAGAGAAAGACCAACTACAAACCAATTACAGAATTGTTATGGGAGAGAAAGACCAACTACAGACCAATTACAGAATTGTAATGGGAGAGAGAGATGAGCTACAAAACAGGCTGGGTGAATAAAATGTTACAAATTTGTACATAAATCTAGGATTACCCCTACTTCATATGAAAGATGTTAAAAGGTTTAGCTTGTTTGTGAGACAGAAATAATTTGTGAGAGAGAAAGAGAGACCATGGGCTCCATCTTGGCGATCTTGGCGCAACGCGCAAATGGGCTGAACTTAGTCTCTTCATTAATTATAGGTGTGTCTTGCACATAGGATGCAATAAACCAATCAAAATGTCATATCCCATTCTCTTTAAAAGCCTGCTTTTCCACCTTGGCGGATTGCTTCTATGATGGCGAAACAGACATGCTCGTGCGTGTTTTGTGCGTAGCGTAATGCTTTAAACCAAGTCCACTTTCCCAGCACGTGAAAAGTGCGATTTACAGCAGGCGAAACAGACCTGCTCCTATATGAAGTTAAAGCGCACATGCAGAGAATAGCATTTAAATTAATTGTGAATTAATTCTGTAATGTGCTGCAAATTTGTTTTAGTTTCTAATTAGACGCTTAGTTCTCTTTAAAATCGTTCTGTTCAGTTATGGAATAACAGGTGAAATCAGCTGGGTTTTAATAAGCTGAGAGTAAGGAAACCTGGTCACTGTCATTTAAAAAATATGAAGGACTAAGAATAAAGTTAAAATTCAGTTATCGTGACATTTATCTCAGATTTTTAACCGTAGGCTATCAAAAAACCTTATGCACAGCAAATCCACTGTAGCCTAGGCTATTTGAAAAACAATGAATGCAATATTCACTGGACAAGATTTTGAACTTTTATCAGTCAAAGCCATTCTATTTACTGACAGGCTGTAGGCCTGGATGAACACAGCTGTGTTGTAATGAATCTGAAGCGCATTTTCAGAACTCAAATGTCCGTCTATTGCATATACGCATTAGGTGTAAATTAGGCTTGATATAGGTGTTATCAGCAAAGTGTTTAATGGATAGCCATTGTCCCATAACAAAATATTGTCCCCCCAGAAGATTACAGGAATTATTTCCAAATATAGGCTAAGTCGTAGCTTGATCCAGGATAATTGCGAATAGTCTATACATGTAACCTTACACATACAATCGCGCATCGCCTGGATGTTGATGGAGTAGGCTGAAAGCAATTTAATGCAGCATTCCCCTTCGCTGAGGGACAGGTAGCTATGTGGTCTTTGACCTATGGACCTTTTTATTATTATGCATTTTTTGATATAGCCTACACAATAATAATATTTCACATTGTAATCTTGATATTTTTAGTCATGCTTGTGTGCGCCCCTGTGTGTAACAAACAGGAGGGTGTACGCGTGTTGTGCACACGTCTATGTAGACGCACTTATATGCGCCATTAAATAACATGTAAACAACTGCGACATGACTTTAGACCAGGTTTGTGGTGGTTTTAGTGCAAGCGCTTTCTGCTGGCTCAAGAAAGCAATCCGCCAAAAATGATCCTGACCACTCCTCATCTTAAGACCAACCCGCCCAGTTCACTTGCTATGAGCGCAAGATCACTTGGTATTTAAACGACGTGAGCCCTAGGTGCTACAATGAACCCTGCACCGGGTGTAAGATAGCAAAAACACTTGCGTTTGGGTTAGCGGGTGTAAGATAGGGCCCCATGTGTGTGTGTTTGCGTGCGTGCGCGTATGTGTGTGTGTCTTATGTCTGTGTATATTTCTGTGTGTGTATGTTATGTGTGTGTGTGTTATGTGTTATGTGTGTGTGTGTTATGTGTTATGTGTGTGTGTGTTATGTGTAATGAGGTGACTCGTGTTTGATGTGTTTTAGCACCTCCCTGCCCTAAGGACTGGTCAGAGTTTAAGTCCAGTTTATACTTCCCATCCACTGACACTAAGACATGGTCTGAGAGCCGACTATACTGCACTACAAGAGGAGCAGACCTGGTTACCATTACCAACAGAGAGGAACAGGTGAGAGAGAGAGAGATCATTTTAACCCTCCTTTATTCCTCTTTCAACACACCAAAGACATTACAAAAAAAGAACGAGAGATACAGAGTGAGTGTGTGAGAGAGAGAGAAACAGAGTGAGTGTGTGTGAGAGAGAGAGAGACAGAGAGTGTGTGAGAGAGAGATACAGAGTGAGTGTGTGAGAGAGAAACAGAGTGTGTGTGAGAGAGAGAGACAGAGAGTGTGTGAGAGAGAGATACAGAGTGAGTGTGTGTGAGAGAGAGAGACAGAGAGTGTGAGAGAGAGAGTGAGTGAGTGAGTGTGAGACAGAAAGAGAGAGAGAGGGGGGGGGGAGAGAGATAGAGTGTGAGTAAGAGAGAGAGGCGGACATGGACATGGGAGAGATTAAGGATCTCTGGATCTCATGTCTGGATCTCACATACAGTCAGAGTAAAGAAGGAGTCAATCTAGCAGTAAAAACAAATGCATTACATTACCAGAATGGAGGGAAGAGAAAGAAGCTGCCTGTACATAGTGGAGTTCCTCTCTCACTGCAAGAAGGGCCGTCTGTGGAGTTCCTCACTCACTGCAAGAAGGGCCGTCTCTATGGAGTCCTCTCTTGTGGGATTCCCTTCTTGCTGGAAGCTTGCATTTTATACCCTTGGTGGAAGGGAGGATAAACGAGGGAGTGAGGGAATATAATTACTCCCTCCCCTTTCTTAAATTGGATCCGAATCACACTTGGTGTGGCTGCCATATTTCATCCTGGCATTTTGGGAATTCCCCCCTTGAAGCAAGGGAATGACAGGAAGAAAGGATAAATTTCTGATCCGAATGCAGCCCGGGTTTCCTGAGAAGAGGCGTGACACAGGCTTGACACTTTGCGTTACAAAACTGTTTTTATATGCTATTGATCATGAAAGCTTATTTTAAGCATTATTTTGTACATGGAGGTAAAAGGGTCTGCAGCAGTGTGATGTGCCCTGAGAACTACAGAGCATGGAAATGACTGAATGACTCATTCGCCTGTGTATCACTTTAGGTATTTCTGAATGGATTAATGAAGAATCGTCATTTCTGGATCGGCCTGAGTGACAGAAACAAAGAGGGAAACTGGACCTTTGTAGACGGCACAGTACTGACCTCAGGGTAAGAGCAGATTCAACACTGTTACAGTACTGACCCCAGGGTAAGAGCAGATTCAACACTGTTACAGTACTGACCCCAGGGTAAGAGCAGATTCAACACTGTTACAGTACTGACCCCAGGGTAAGAGCAGATTCAACACTGTTACAGTACTGACCTCAGGGTAAGAGCAGATTCAACACTGTTACAGTACTGACCTCAGGGTAAGAGCAGATTCAACACTGTTACAGTACTGACCCCAGGGTAAGAGCAGATTCAACACTGTTACAGTACTGACCCCAGGGTAAGAGCAGATTCAACACTGTTACAGTACTGACCCCAGGGTAAGAGAAGATGCAACACTGTTCCAGTACTGACCCCAGAATAAGGACAGATTCAACACTGTTACAGTACTGACCCCAAGGTAAGGGCAGATTCAACACTGTTACAGTACTGACCCCAGGGTAAGAGCAGATTCAACACTGTTACAGTACTGACCCCAGGGTAAGAGCAGATTCAACACTGTTACAGTACTGACCTCAGGGTAAGAGCAGATTCAACACTGTTACAGTACTGACCTCAGGGTAAGAGCAGATTCAACACTGTTACAGTACTGACCTCAGGGTAAGAGCAGATTCAACACTGTTACAGTACTGACCCCAGGGTAAGAGCAGATTCAACACTGTTACAGTACTGACCCCAGGGTAAGAGCAGATTCAACACTGTTACAGTACTGACCCCAGGGTAAGAGCAGATTCAACACTGTTACAGTACTGACCTCAGGGTAAGAGCAGATTCAACACTGTTACAGTACTGACCTCAGGGTAAGAGCAGATTCAACACTGTTACAGTACTGACCCCAGGGTAAGAGCAGATTCAACACTGTTACAGTACTGACCCCAAGGTAAGGGCAGATTCAACACTGTTACAGTACTGACCCCAGGGTAAGAGCAGATTCAACACTGTTACAGTACTGACCCCAGGGTAAGAGCAGATTCAACACTGTTACAGTACTGACCTCAGGGTAAGAGCAGATTCAACACTGTTACAGTACTGACCTCAGGGTAAGAGCAGATTCAACACTGTTACAGTACTGACCCCAAGGTAAGGGCAGATTCAACACTGTTACAGTACTGACCCCAGGGTAAGAGCAGATTCAACACTGTTACAGTACTGACCCCAGGGTAAGAGAAGATGCAACACTGTTACAGTACTGACCCCAGGGTAAGGGCAGATTCAACACTGTTACAGTACTGACCTCAGGGTAAGAGCAGATTCAACACTGTTACAGTACTGACCCCAGGGTAAGAGCAGATTCAACACTGTTACAGTACTGACCTCAGGGTAAGAGCAGATTCAACACTGTTACAGTACTGACCTCAGGGTAAGAGCAGATTCAACACTGTTACAGTACTGACCTCAGGGTAAGAGCAGATTCAACACTGTTACAGTACTGACCCCACGGTAAGAGCAGATTCAACACTGTTACAGTACTGACCCCAGGGTAAGAGCAGATTCAACACTGTTACAGTACTGACCCCAGGGTACGGGCAGATTCAACACTGTTACAGTACTGACCCCAGGGTAAGGGCAGATTCAACACTGTTACAGTACTGACCCCAGAATAAGGACAGATTCAACACTGTTACAGTACTGACCCCAGGGTAAGGGCAGATTCAACACTGTTACAGTACTGACCCCAGGGTAAGAGCAGATTCAACACTGTTACAGTACTGACCCCAGGGTAAGAGAAGATGCAACACTGTTACAGTACTGACCCCAGGGTAAGGGCAGATTCAACACTGTTACAGTACTGACCCCCGGGTAAGGGCAGATTCAACACTGTTACAGTACTGACCCCAGGGTAAGGGCAGATTCAACACTGTTACAGTACTGACCTCTGGGTAAGAGCCATTTCAGTTTCTGAACAGTACTGTCAGAACAGGACCCTGGCAGGATTGTGCTGTTTAAGCATACTGAGAAAGAACCCATTAGCTTCAAGGTTACATGGTGTTACGACCCTTGCTCAAGGGGCCGCAACACAAACGATTTAAAACACAAAATAAATATACTTGCACAAAGCAAAGTTAAAATCGGCCTTTAAAAGGGGGAATCACACAGAAATACAGCCAGCAAATGCACAAACTAACCAACAAAGGGAAAATCAAAACCAAAAAAACCTTGAGTTAGAGAACACCACCAATATATACCCTTAGAAAATCCAACAGGTGTCTGCAGTTGCCAATCATGAGTCAGGTGAACAGATTGAAACTCGTCAGCACAGAAGAGATTTAAAGAGCTGCACTCACAAGGCAGCATAGGGATAGGTGTGGAATCAAGCATTTTGAGTATACTACAAGTAAACGTTAGGTAACGTCTCTGTGCAGTCCTGCAGGAATCGTGTCAATGATATCGGCGAATAGTAGTGGAGGGAATTCAGAGGATGAGGTTGAGGATGACATGGATTTTGAGGAACGGAGTAGAGTAGCTAGCAGGAGGGGACGGGGTAGAGGGAAAGTGAGGATAGAAGAGCAGGTGAGGAAACCAGGTGATAAAAGTAATAAACGGAGTTTGGAGGAAAGTACATTACATTACATTACAGTCATTTAGCAGACGCTTTTATCCAAAGCGACGTACAGTAAGTGCATATAGAAAGGTCATCGAAGTAACTACAGAACAGATAAGAAAGCACATTCTTCTCATACAGTATCAGCTATCCCTAGTAACGAACACAGTGCAGTTCACAGTGAACTGGGTAAATCATCTCTACTACAATTCTATTCTAAATAGTATAAACTTGAGTACACAGTTCAACAAGAAGACATACCATGAGGTCCTAGATAAGTATTAGTCCAGGTGGAGCCTGAAAAGGTGTGTTTTCAGGCCACGACGGAAAGCAGGCAGGGTTGGTATTGAGCGTAGGGGAATGGGAAGTTCGTTCCACCACTGGGGAGCTAGGGTGGAAAAGCTCCGCAGTCGGGAGGAGCGAGCGCCATTGACACGGAGGGGGGGAAGTGCGAGGCGCCCTGCTGTAGATGAGCGAAGTGGTCGAGCAGGAACATAGGTCTGGATCAGGTCCTGCAGGTAGACGGGGCCTGTCCTATTAGCTGCAGTGTGGGCCAGGGTCAGAACTTTGAACCTGATCCTAGCTGCAACTGGCAGCCAGTGGAGTGACCTCAACAGGGGGGTGACATGTGAAAATTTCGGGAGGTTAAACACAAGCCGGGCAGCTGCGTTCTGGATCAGTTGAAGAGGGAGTATGGCGCAGGCTGGTAAGCTTGCGAGCAGGGAGTTGCAGTAGTCCAGGCGTGAGGTGACCATAGTCTGGACCAGAAGCTGGGTGGAGTAGGTGGTCAGGTACGGTCGAATCCTCCTGATGTTGTACAGGAGGAACCTGCAGGACCGTGCCGTCGCCCTGATGTGGTCTTTGAAGTCCAGCTGGTCGTCTAGGACCACCCCCAGGTTCTTTGCAGAGCGGGAGGCAGCCACCACGGTCCCGTCAACGGTGATGGAGAGGTCAAGTAGCGGGGAGGTTTTGTATGGCATGAAGAGGAGCTCTGTCTTGTCGAGGTTGAGCTTCAGGTGATGGGTAGTCATCCACTCAGAGATGTCGGCCAGACAAGCAGATATCCTCTCCTTCACCTGTTGGGTAGAGGGAGGGAAAGAAAGGAAGAGTTGAGTATCGTCAGCATAACTATGGTATGAGAAGCCATGTGAATTGATTACTGAACCAAGAGACTTTGTATAAATGGAGAACAGCAGAGGACCAAGTACAGATCCCTGCGGGACTCCTGTAGACAGGGGATGGGGTGCAGAAACAGAACCCTTCCAAGAGACTTGGTAGGATCTATCAGTGAGGTACGATACAAACCAGGAGAGGGCAGTCCCAGAAATGCCCATCTCAGAAAGTGTAGAGATCAGGAGTTTGTGGTTGACCGTGTCAAATGCTGCAGACAGGTCAAGTAGAATCAGGACAGAGGAGAGGGATGAGGCTCTAGCATTGGAGAGTGCCTCGGTCACGGCCAGGAGAGCAGTTTCAGTGGAATGTCCGGTTCTGAAGCCAGACTGATGGGGGTCAAGCAGGTTATTCTGGTGGAGGAAAACAGACAGTTGGTTATGTACAGCTCGTTCAAGGGTTTTGGACAGGAAGGGCAAGAGAGATACAGGACGGTAGTTCCTGACATCAGAGGGGTCCAAGCTAGGTTTTTTTAAGAAAGTAGTTCTGATAGTGAAGGATCACGATCAGCTCGTAAGAAATTGGTGGGAGAAGAATTTAAAATAATACTGAAATTTAGGCGGGAAGATGAAAATTTAAATATTAACTTAAGTCTAATGGCTTTGACCAGGGAGTTTAAAAAGAAAGTTGGAGATATTGAAATGGCTAAAATAAAAGAAAGAAAGAAAGGAGAGTAGATGATTCTGAGAGAACAATCGTTAACCAAACTTCTTGAGTTGGGATGGAACAGAGTCACTACTCAGACTAAACGGTTTAGTACTGAAAAATAGATTTTATTAATTGCCTATGTCCTCAATTGTTCAGACCAAGCTAAAAGCAACACAGAGAAAATAAGAATAATAGTTAAGGGAGCGGAAAAGTTCTTGGAGGTGAAAGGTCTTTCTTGGGAGCAAATTCAAAAAGAATTGAGTCCGACTCAAAGTCAGGAAACAAGTTCTAAAGGACTTGTAGGAATTAATATTGAGATGAAGAGATTCAAATATGATTTCAGAGACGTATTATAGAGATTGTTTGGTATAATTTTAGGTTTTATTAGTTGTATTTATTTATTTTTTATAGATATAGACCTAAGAGAAATTTAAGTTAATAAATCCAGATCTACACTCCAATCCGGTTGGTGGCGCTAATGCACAATTTCATTGTTTACCAACCTCCATAAAACAAAAGAAGAAGAAGGCAGCATAGGGATGTAACGTGGTTTTCTGATCACTGCTTTCTCAGACGTATGAGCCTGTAAATTGAATAAATCTATTGTCATATTCAGGTTGAGCACATTCACTTTCTCTCTTCTTGGTCTGTCTTTCTTGTTTTGAGGTTCTGGAAAAGTGGGGAGCCTAATAACGCTGAAAGTAAGGAGGACTGTGCTACAAGTGAACCTCAAGCAAATCCAGACAAAAACTGGAACGACATGCCGTGCAGTAGCAAAAGAAACTGGGTTTGTGAAAGACCAGCATGTCAATAAATGCAACACCTCTCTCTCTCACAGACAGACAGACAGACACACACACATTTAATAATATCTGGGAAAATAAAAATTTTGATGTTTTACAAATTTTTATGATATTGTTACACCCTACAAAATGTGTAAAGGGGGAAACATTTTATGAGTCATTTTCAGTCATTGAATTTTAACCAGTCGGTTACTTTCAGCTTTGATAATTACTACTGTATATCAATGTTCCCAGAGACTTGGCCCTTATACTAAATATTAACTCAATTAATCATATTTCCCCTGTTGTAGAATTAATTCCTTCGCCGTTTTGATATTGAATTGACAGACCTTTAACTGAAAATGGAATATGTTTCGAATCCAATTTTATTTTTAGTATAAACCTGCCCCTAGATAATTTTTTATGGAAAATTGGCATGTTGCATCATGAGAAAACACATTTCAGCTTCCAGTGTGTGTTTTCATTGAGAGATCCAGTGTGTGCTTTCATTAAGAAAGATCCAGTGTGTGTTTTTATTATGACAGGTCCAGTGTGTGGGCACAGAGTCCTGGGATGATATTCTGAAATATGCTTTTTTTCCTGTTTGTAATTTTACTGGAATGATTTTTGCAATAATCTTTTGCTCATGTACACATTTACATTATCTTATCTTTATTCTTGCCCTTCTTTAGTTATTGAGTATTGCTATTATTATATTGTTATATTCACTCATTTATGCCAATTACATTTAATCTGCAATTAATTACATTGTTTTCATTTATGTAAATGTTTTGTATCAAGTTAAATTGGTGTGTTTTAGTAAAAGGTAACAAAATCTTATTTTGGCTGTAGATGTTTAAACTATGCAAAAACAATGAAGGTGTAGCAATCATAATGGACTTACTGCCACCTAGTGGTTATATAGTCTATTGCCATGTTTTATGAAAAAGGAAGGGTTGTCATGTTTAATGTCTCTCCAAAAACCCTCAAACCCAAATTATGTAAGCATACACAGAACAGCCATAACAAACCTTAAGAAGAAAACATAAAACCAAAAAGCCAAAGTTAACATGTTGATCATTTCAATAAGTGGCTTATTATCAGTTCATGAACTACTTCATAAGAATACTTAAATTAGCATGTTAGCATAGTTAGTAGACAGGTATTTTGGCAATGAATGACTCTGCTAATTATCTACCCCATAAACATAGTCAGATTAATCGGTAGCATTAGCATACTTATTGTCGAAAAGCTAACACAGTATAACAAAGTGACTCCCGACTGCATTAACTCTCCAGTGCTGCTGTTGCAGAGTCTAATGTAAACCCAGCGAGATTTCAGATAAAGATTTACAGTAGCATTGTCTCGTAACAACACTCAAATCACTGGACCCCTGATCACAGACCTAACATGCTAACAGCAACACCACTGGGTACACCTGACGTTGTGCCTTGGCTGGGCATTCTCCACACATATACAGTACTGAGTTTGGAACCTTTTAGGGTTTGCATGGAAATAACCACAATGACCACACTCACACTCATTAAAAACATTAAATTCTGTAATCTCGACACACACAGAATTCAGACACATCTTCACACAATAAAGCCCCAAACCTGGGTTATTCTGGGGCATCTTCGTCTTCTGATCTCCTTAAAATGACATCATTGGAAATGGTCCAGTCCAGTTGGTCTTCTTCAACCAGTAAATATATTTTTACATGTACAGATCAGCACATGTGGTTTCAGTCAATATGTGTTCAAAAAACTTGACTGACGCCATTTGCTTCCATTTATTATTCTATTAATGAATAATAAAAAAGATATAATGGAGAGCTTGGTGTAGAACTGCAAAAAGCCATCTCTAGAAAACTATAGTGTACAATGTTCTCATATTAATTAAAGATATACACACGTAATACCAAGTTAGGTAATATTAGCCTTGTGTAATTTATTATAGAAATCAGACCATGTCAAATTAATAGCCTGTCATTAATTTGACATGGCCTGTCAAATTAATGACAGGAATACATCTCTTCATTTGGACTTTCAATTTACCAGCTCGTTTAATATCCCAGACTGTAACCTGCTCAACCCATTAGATTATTTGCTGTGTTAGATCCCTCATTACATTCTGTTATCATCCATTCCACCTTTAGTTAAACCGGGCCGGCCAGCCAAGAATGCGCTCCCCCCTCTAGCTGGGTTCCTCCTGAGATTTCTTCCCATTTTGGAGTTTTTTCTTGCCACCAAGGAATTTTACCTTGCTTGCTGTTTGGGGGTTTGGGGGCTTGCTGTTTGGGGGTTTGGGGGCTTGCTGTTTGGGGGTTTGCTGTTTGGGGGTTTGGGGGCTTGCTGTTTGGGGGTTTGGGGGCTTGCTGTTTGGGGGTTTGGGGGCTTGCTGTTTGGGGGTTTGCTGTTTGGGGGTTTGGGGGCTTGCTGTTTGGGGGTTTGGGGGCTTGCTGTTTGGGGGGTTTGCTGTTTGGGGGCTTGCTGTTTGGGGGTTTGGGGGCTTGCTGTTTGGGGGTTTGGGGGCTTGCTGTTTGGGGGTTTGGGGGCTTGCTGTTTGGGGGCTTGCTGTTTGGGGGTTTGCTGTTTGGGGGTTTGGGGGCTTGCTGTTTGGGGGTTTGGGGGCTTGCTGTTTGGGGGTTTGCTGTTTGGGGGTTTGGGGGCTTGCTGTTTGGGGGTTTGGGGGCTTGCTGTTTGGGGGTTTGCTGTTTGGGGGCTTGCTGTTTGGGGGTTTGGGGGCTTGCTGTTTGGGGGTTTGGGGGCTTGCTGTTTGGGGGTTCAGGTCTGGCCTTTGCACAGTTTTCCTATTGTTTTTCTGTAAATCGTCTTTGCAAAAGTTATCTATAAAAGGCGCTATACAAATAAAGTCTTTTTGTGTATTAGTAAACTCTTGGATATGACTAAATTTGTATTTAACATGTTTATAGTATATATTACATATATTATATAAATACATAAACAAGTAAAACATTGTGGTCCGTTGAAGATGATTGTGACTGAAAAAGTAGGCCAAGAGTATAAGGGTTTACTCACTTTTGTAAATAGTCAGCTGGTAGCCAGCCTATTGACTATGTTGCTAGTTCCATTGCCCTTACCCTGAGGTCAGTACTGTAACAGTGTTGAATCTGCCTGGCCATTGGTTAGAAAAATTATGACCAAGTACTTTTAAACATCATAAACAAATATCACAAAGGATACAGACTAAGAAATACTAAATTAAAAGGCAGCCTCACAATTCTGAAGGAACACAATTTTTTTATTTCATTTGATACGAGTTTCTCTTCCTTCTTGACAGATTGGTTGGAAAGGTTGTAAAATATCTATAAATAGTAAGATCATTTTGTAAGAAACGGTGGAGTAAGGGTTAGGGTTAGGTGGAGTTGGTTCATTTTTGGCTGGAAATCATTTCTTCCAACTTGCCCTGGTTTGACCCAGCAAATTCGTCCACCTAGAAGAGAGGAAGAAGTAAATCATATAATGAATTTAAAAAATAGAAACAGAGAATTAACTAAAATTACTTGATTCATTGACATCGATCCCTTCTCCAACATTCAACACCAACAAGACCAGATACCTTCTCCAACATTCAACACCAACAAGACCAGATACCTTCTCCAACATTCAACACCAACAAGACCAGATACCTTCTCCAACATTCAACACCAACAAGACCAGATACCTTCTCCAACATTCAACACCAACAAGACCAGATACCTTCTACAACATTCAACACCAACAAGACCACATACCTTCTCCAACATTCAACACTAACAAGACCAGATACCTTCTACAACATTCAATACCAACAAGACCACATACCTTCTCCAACATTCAACACCAACATTCAACACAAACAAGACCATATACCTCCTCCAACATTCCACACCAACAAGACCAATTTAATTTAAAACCCCATAATAACAAAGCCTATAGATGCCCGACGTGCTGCTCCATGTGCTTTGCTATAATGGCAAAGTCTATAGATAAACCAGATGCTCAACTCCATGTGCTTAACATTAAAGGTTCCGTCTCCGTACAGTTAAAGCTGAAACATTCCAGTTTGATGCGCAGATATTCAGCGTGACTGAGCACAATTTACATTACACTCGTTTATCCAGAGTGTTGTGTCGACAGATCTTCTGTACAGTAATTCAGCACAGCAAGCTCCTGTTACCACAGAAACCCTAACCCTGGAACATCCTGTAGTTAAGAAGCAGAGAGGACGGAAGGAGTGCAAAAGTTGAGGATCTGGTGATGGAGATCCTGTTCACTGAGTTCACTCATTTAAGGTAATGTTACTCATCAGGTAATGTTACTCATCAGGTAATGAAGTAGAAAGCGGAGACATATCTCGACTCACAAGAAAAGCGCAGAATGTAAGAGGAAACACACATTAAACACACGTGAACATTAAAGCCGTCTATTTGGAAGTCAGAGAATGATTTTCCAAAATGTACATTTTACTTGTTGCCCCTTGTACTGAAGTATGAATTTAATTGTATTATAGCCAGTTCCAGAAGTATTGGCACCCTAAATGAAAATGAGGAAAAAGGCTGTATAAATGTACAGTTCAAATGTACCGTTAACTATATACTTATACTCTAATAGAATTCTTCTTAATTTGCCTTAATTATTCTTTAAAAAACCTCTGAGAATATAACATCACTGGACAAGCTTCATTGGAGTTACCCCCCCTCCAAATACCCATATATCAGCCATACCCTTATAAAAATATAGCCCAAAGCAAACTGCTCCATATAAAAATGATTTGCCTTTTGGAAAATTAGCGTCAAGCCTTTGGAATTGTTTTAGGTTTGTGGCAAGCTCATATTTTCACATGCAAATTAGCTTTGTGGGAACTGCTATTGTTGCAAGAAGTTCACCAGAATTTCAGCAGTACTGGCAAAGTCTGCCAAACCTCTGGCAACATTTTGTGGAAAACAATTTAGTTTGTGGCAAATGCACTACATATTAGCTGCAAGTTTGCAGCAAATTATCCAGTTTTGTAAGGGTTGCCATATCGAAAATATTTCATTGCATTAAAAGGTTTTAGAAACTACAGAAATTGAAATATCAATTTTAAATAATTTTAAAAAACTGCTGACAGAAACTATGATCTCCCAGAAAGCCCAACATTGCAGCCTGAACAGAACACAATGTAAAGGTTATTGATCACTGCCAGTCCAGTGGAACTGATGTAAAGGCCATGGATCACTGCCAGTCCAGTGGAACTGATTAGAATACTGATGTTGTCATAGCGATGCAACACTTCTAGGAAACCATCAACCATCTAAACCCCCCCCCCCCTCTCAACAAAGTTCCAAATTTTGATCTTTTTTTTCTTCTAAATTGGATGAATTTGAATCATGAGGTTGGCCATGAGTTGAAAAGGGATTTCTGTCTGCCTCGCACAAAGACAAACCTTTTTGCCGTTTTTGTAGAAGTGGAATGTAGGCATGCATTTGATGTCACAGAAGCTGGCTACATCCTAGAGATGGAGAGAGGAGAAAGAGGATAAATAAGTAAGGAGGTGGAGTTTCAGGAAAGTATTTACAAATTATTACAAAGCTTGTTGGCAACACAGATAACCACAATTAACCAGGGATGCACAGATACCAGTTATTTTTTTCAGATTGAGTCCAGAGTACTCAGAGTTGGTTCCGATGCGAGTACTTTAATAATATTGCATGTTTCTGTTACCATAAAGACCACTGATTTTGAAGACCCTGATGTTTTTATTATTTTTCATAGACTTTTGTTTTCACTCCTTTATCAAAAAGAACACACTCTCAAAACTCTCACTCGGTTCCAATAAAGCATAACATGGCCAAGTTTCTGTAAAACAGTCTGGACATGAGTCATTGCACCCTAGCACACACACTAAACCCCTGCACAAACACTAAACCCCAGCACAAACACTGAACCCCAGCACAAACACTGAACCCCAGCACAAACACAAAACCCCAGCACACACACTAAACCCCAGCACGCACACACACTAAACCCCAGCACACACACCAAACCCCTGCGCACACACTAAACCCATGCACACACACTAAACCCCAACACACACTAAACCCCAGCACACACTAAACCCCACCACACACTAAACCCCACCACACACTAAACCCCAGCGCACACACTAAACCCCTGCGCACACAGTAAACCCCAGCGCACACACTAAACCCCAGCACACACACTAAACCCCAGCACACACAATAAACCCCACCACACACACTAAACCCATGCGCACACACTAAACCCCTGCGCACACACTAAACCCCAGCGCACACACTAAACCCCAGCACACACAATAAACCCCACCACACACACTAAACCCATGCACACACACTAAACCCCAACACACACTAAACCCCTGCGCACACTAAACCCCAGCACACACACTAAACCCCAGCACACACTAAACCCCTGCGCACACTAAACCCCAGCACACACACTAAACCCCAGCGCACACAATAAACCCATGCACACACACTAAACCCCTGCGCACACACTAAACCCCTGCGCACACACTAAACCCCAGTGCACACACTAAACCCCACCACACACACTAAACCCATGCACACACACTAAATCCCAGCACACACTAAACCCCAGCGCACACACTAAACCCCAGCGCACACACTAAACCCCTGCGCACACACTAAACCCCACCACACACACTAAACCCATGCACACACTAAACCCATGCACACACTAAACCCCAACACACACTAAACCCCAGCACACACACTAAACCCCTGCGCACACACTAAACCCCTGCACACACACTAAACCCCAGCATGCACACACTAAACCTCAACACACACACACACACACACTAAACCCCTGCACACACACACTAAACATCAACAGACACACACACTAAACCCCAGCACACACACTAAACCCCAGCGCACACAATAAACCCCACCACACACACTCACACTAAACCCCAGAACACACACACAGACTCAACCCCTACACACACACTAAACCCCAGCACGCACACACTAAACCCCTGCACACACACACTAAACCACTGCACACACACACTAAACCCCAGCACACACACACACACTAAACCCCAGAACACACACTAAACCCCAGCGCACACACTACACCCCAGCGCACACACTACACCCCAGCGCACACACTAAACCCCAGCGCACACACTAACCCCCAGCGCACACACTAAACCCCAGCACACACACTAAACCCCAGCGCACACAATAAACCCCAGCGCACACACTACACCCCAGCACACACTACACCCCAGCGCACACACTAAACCCCAGCGCACACACTAACCCCCAGCACACACACTAAACCCCAGCGCACACACTAAACCCCAGCGCACACACTAAACCCCAGCGCACACACTAAACCCCAGCGCACACACTAAACCCCAGCGCACACACTAAACCCCAGCGCACACACTAAACCCCAGCGCACACACTAAACCCCAGCACACACACTAACCCCCAGCGCACACACTAAACCCCAGCGCACACACTAAACCCCAGCGCACACACTAAACCCCAGCACACACACTAACCCCCAGCGCACACACTAAACCCCAGCACACACACTAAACCCCTGCTACAGAGGGAGCTCACAGCAATAAAGGGGCGGAGTTTCTTACCGGTGCATCATCCACATCAACCGACAGAAACACCACCACGTCACTGTACTTATCAGACAGCATCTGAGGAAGAAGAGGGAGGGATGGAGAGAATTGTGTTTGAGTTAATTTCTATTCCCTCTCTCTTCTGTATCAGTCTCCACCAGTGAGAGTGAGTGGATCTGTTTGTGAAAATCGTTCATCTCTATGCACAAGAGCGTTTTCACCCTCGCAAGAGGTCCTGAGGTTGCCTGGCAGAGACAACAGGGATAATAAGCAGGTTAATATGGATAGAACAGCTACCGCTACCACTGGCTTCCATTTCCCCTGACAGCCCACCAATCACAGAAAGCATCTCTAGGCCCTCGTCTACAGGTGAGAAACCTGGAGACACAACACACCTATTAAATATTAAAAGGTGTATTCTCCTCAGGTGTGCGTGAGCTGTGACATCATTGAAGGGTCTAAGTGTCCATTTTAAAATTGGTGTTGGTGTATTATTGACCTATATATAACACATTTGTGTTGTTTGCAACTTAGTTTTTCAGTAGCAGCAACACGTTTATTTAGACTGCTTTAGCAGAGTGTTTAGTGACGTGGTTAGGCGTATTCAATTGCTAATTACAGTGCCCTCCACAATTACTGGCACCCCTGGTAAAGATGAGTAAAAAGGGTTCTAAAAAAATTCAACTTTTGGTGAATTAGGTTAATCTCACACTGAAAAAATGAGAATACATCCAATCTTTAATTGAAGTAAATTTATTCAGGAAAATAAAACCCTAAAAACTGAAGCATTTTTCCCATTTACAGGTGCAGCTTAAAAAATTAGAATATCGTGAAAAAGTTCAATATTTTTTGTCTCTCATGTGAAACTCATATATTATATAGATTCATTACACATAGAGTGAAATATTTCAAGCCTTTATTTCTTGTAATTTTGATGATTATGGCTTACAGCTAATGAAAACCCAAATTCAGTGTCTCAGAAAATTAGAATATTACATAAGATCAATAAAATCTTTGTTGTCTCTGGTTCAGGAGTGGCTTGACACGAGGAATGCGACATTTGTAGCCCATGTCCTGGATTCGTCTGTGCGTGGTGGCTCTTGATGCACTGACTCCAGCCTCAGTCCACTCCTTGTGAAGCTCCCCCAAATTCTTGAATGGATTTTGCTTGACAATCCTCTCAAGGCTGCGGTTATCCCTGCGGCTTGTGCACCTTTTCCTACCACACTTTTTCCTTCCACTCAACTTTCTACGAATATGCTTGGATACAGCACTCTGTGAACAACCAGCTTCTTTAGCAATGACCTTTTGTGGCTTACCCTCCTTGTGGAGGGTGTCAATGACTGTCTTCTGGACATCTGTCAAGTCAGCAGTCTTCCCCATGATTGTGTAGCCTACTGAACCAGACTAAGAAACCATTTAAAGGCTCAGGAAACCTTTGCAGGTGTTTTGAGTTACTTAGCTGATTAGAGTGTGACACCATGAGCTTCCAATATTTAACTTTTTCACAATATTCTAATTTTCTGAGACACTGAATTTGGGTTTTCATTAGCTGTAAGCCATAATCATCAAAATTACAAGAAATAAAGGCTTGAAATATTTCACTCTATGTGTAATGAATTTATATAATATATGAGTTTCACTTTCTGAAATGAGTGACAAAAAATATCGAACTTTTCACGATATTCAAATTTTTTGAGCTGCACCTGTTTTAACTATTTTACTTTTTTAAATTGATCAAAGTGTTTAGGAACTTTCAAGCAGTAATCCATGACTTCCTGTTTCACTTGGGTATAAATATGAGGTGACACAAAGGCCATATTCCCTTATTCATACATCAACATAAGATAAGTGAACACACAAATCAAATGAGGAAAAAGTGTGTTGAGCATCATGAGTCAGGGAATGGCTATAAAAAAAATAGCTACTCAGAAAATGCCCATATCTACCGTTAGGGCAATACTTGGGATACAAGTATTTCCCTAATACAAAAACGTTCAAAGCAACTGGAACTGTTACAAACTTGCCTGGAAGAGGACCTGGAAAGGTTTATTTTCATAAAAATTTATTTCAGATTTTTTCCCATTTTTCTCCCAATTTTGGTAGCCAATTGAACCCCTATTCAAATTCAATTCCCCCCGTGTAGCAAACCGCTACAAAATCACTGTTGCACAACCCTGTCAGCCGGCAGTAGGATGCAAGGGCGCCACGTCCTCTTCAGGACGCGACTCCTCCCAGGGTCCCTGACTGTGATTCCAACTCGCCCAGGGCCGTTCTATGCGCAGCGATTCTCTCCTCCCCCGTCCCCACAGGGCACCAGCTATACTCGGATCTGGCAGGACCGGGGCGCGAACCCCGATCCTCAGAGTACAACTGCACTGACTGAGTCAGCGCTTTTTACCACTGTACTACTGTGGCAGTCTGGACGCAAGTTTATTTTGCCCCCACGCACAGTGAGGAGGATGGTAAGAGAGGCAAAAAAATCCCCAAGGATCACTGTCGGAAAATTACAGAAGACAGTAGCATCTTTGGGTCATCAAGTCTCCAAAACTACCATTAGACGTCACCTCCATGCCAACAAATTATTTGGAAGGCATGCCAGAAAAAAATCTTTCCTGTTATTTCACCACAAACGTAAGCGCCTGGAGTTTGCTAAACGCTACTGGAACTTTGACTGATGAAACGAAAATTGAGCTATTCGGCAACCAACACTCAAGGTGGGTTGAGCATAAAAAGAAGGATGGCTATACCGAAAATAACCTGATCCCCACTGTTAAGTATGGTGGAGATTCCGTGATGTTGTGGGGCTGTTTTACCTCAAAAGGCCCTGGGAACCTTGTTAGGGTACATGGCATCGTGAACTCCATGAAATACCAGGAAACTTTAAATCTGAATCTGGCTGCCACTAAAACTGGGTCGACATGGGAACTTCCAGCAGAACAATGATCCAAAACATACGTCCAAATCAACACAAAAATGGTTAACTGAACACAAAATCAAGCTTCTGTCATGGCTATCTCAGTCCCCTGACCTGAACCCCATTGAAAAACTGTGGGCTGAGCTGAAGAGGAGAGTGCACAAGAGAGGAAGCTAGGACTCTGGATGATCTGGAGAGATTCTGTAAAGAGGAATGGTTTCAGATTCCTTGCTCTGTATTCTCCAACCTTATTAGTTATATGGTAAATGGTAAATGGACTGCACTTATATAGCGCTTTTATCCAAAGTGCTTTACAATGGCCTCTCACTCACCCGTTCACACACACATTCACACACCAATGGCGGCAGCTGCCATGCAAGGTGCTAGCCTGCTCATTGTGAGCAATTTGGGGTTCAGTGTCTTGCCCAAGGACACTTCGACATGTGGACAGGAGGAGCCGGGGATCGAACCGCCAACCCTGCGATCAGCGGACGACCCGCTCTACCTCCTGATCCACAGCCGCCCTATATGTTACGGGAGAAGAGACAGTGCTGTTTTATAGGCAAAGGGAGGTAGTACAAAGTATTAAATGAAGGGGTGCCAATAATTGTGGCACACGTGGCTTTGTGAAAAATAATTATTTCTTGATGAGGGCTTTTTTTTCTCAAAATAAACTTACTTCAATTAAAGGTTGGATATATTTAAAAATTTTCAGCGTGATATTATGCTAATTCACCAAAAGGTGCATTTTTTATAACCCTTTTCACTCATCTTTACCAGGGGTGCCAATAATTGTGGAGGGCACTGTAGCTAACCTCGGTATACTGGCGATAGTTAATTAGTAGTTTAAAACAGTGTTAAAATCAGATAACTTTGCTACAGCAACCGCTGTACTCCAACAATCCCACTGTCCTTCTACATGCTCCCTGGATCCCATCCCTAAACCCCTCCTCCAATCCATCACTCCCAACATCCCCCCATTCATCTCCTCCCTGTCCACTGGATGTGTCCCTGCAGTCTTCAAAACAAGCTCCTGTACCCCCCTGATCAAGAAACCCACACTTAGCCGCTCTGTCATGCAGAACTACCCTCCTGTCTTTCTTCCCTTTCTCTCCAAAACTCATTGGACGTGCTGTTTTTTATCATCCCCCCTAAAATAACCTCCTAGACCCTCATCAGTCCAGCTTCAGGGCTGACCACTCAACAGAGACAGCCTTTCTTACTGTCAGTGAGAAGCTCCCTGCTAAAAAAGGCTTCTTACTGTCAGTGAGGAGCTCCCTGCTAAAAAAGGCTTCTTACTGTCAGTGAGGAGCTCCCTGCTAAAAAAAGCTTCTCACTGTCAGTGATGAGCTAAAAAAGGAGCTTCTCTATTCTATTCCTCCTTTGCCTCTCTGCAGCCATTTACACGGTTGACCGCGGTCTCCCCGACAACCTTTGGGATTTGCGGCACAGCTCTCAACTGGATTGCTTTGTACCTTAACTGTCACTCCTTCCAGGTTGCACAGGAGGGTGTAGTATCGACACCTCAGGATTTCTTAACAGGTGTCCCCCAGGGCTCAGTCCTTGGCCCTATCCTATTTTTTCTCTAGACTAATTCTCTTGGCTCTGTCATCTCCTCTCGTGGCCTGTCTTATCATTACTACCATTGCTACGTTGATGCGGGTGCACTTTCCTGTGTAGTTAAATATGCATGTCTATGCCCTACACACCAGCCTGATCCCTCTGTTCTGCTACCTCTGGGTGTCTGGTGGTGGAATGAGTTTCACACTGCAGTCAGAGAAACCCTGCCCATCTTCCCACTGCATTCAGAAGAGCAGAAACCCTGTCCATCTTCCATGCAGACTGGAAGATTCACCTCTCTGGATTGCACCATAGCTATGGCAGGGCCCAGTGCATTGTGGATAAACTGAGACACTCACTTTGAAAAAGGGGCCTATGCTCTGGCAGGGCCCACACCATGTGGCTGTGAAGTCGACCACCACCAGTTTGTCGTCAGCATCAATGAGAGCCGATTCGAAGGCCTCCTAATGGAGAGAGACAAGATTGGGGAGATATTTAATCATGCAGAAGAACATAACATCTCCTCAGCAAACCGTCACCTAATCTAGATAGCAGTAGATTGTGATTCATTTATCTTCTCTTACGATGAGTAGTTTATGATTAGTTGATCTCTTCTTGGAAACAGGCAAGTATTTTATGATTAACCCTTGTGTGGTGTTCGAGTCTGTGGGACCCGTTTTTCAATACATTTAAATGAAGCCCACAGACCCGAACACCACACATTAATGAATTTCCTCTTGATAATAGATTGGTGGCATGTGGTTAGTTTGTTTCCTCTGTATTACACTGTTAGTTTGTGGCTTGTTTATCTCCTCTTAGTCATAAATTAGTAGTGTGTGATGAGTGAATTTTCCATAATACTAGTAAAGGTTTTTTCAGCTGCTTCTTCCAGCGGGTCAGACTATTTTCAAAAAAGGTGCACATGAGCCAAAAATACTCAGTTTTATCAAATAATGGTTGTGTGTACAAATAATGGTTGTGTGTACAAATAATGGTTGTGTAAAAACAAAGTAGATGGCTTCTCAAAATATTCAGTTTTCACTTATGTCTGTAATGGCAGGTATTCAAACACTGAGTTATCACTTATGTCTGTAATGGAAGGTATTCAAACACTGAGTTATCACTTATGTCTGTAATGGCAGGTATTCAAACACTGAGTTATCACTTATGTCTGTAATGGCAGGTATTCAAACACTGAGTTATCACTTATGTCTGTAATGGCAGGTATTCAAACACTGTGCAGACCTGAACATAGAGATGGATGCATGTGAATAATTTGCTTATTAACATTATACTCAAAGATCAAAGGCCAAAAGTATGTCTATGGTGGGTCACCTATTCAATAACCCTGTATTAGTTAGGTAGCCTATCCATTATTATTTAATGATAAAGCAACAATGTATGTAGCTCTAATTGTTAATGCTTTATTGATAAATGCTTTATTGATGCTTTGTTGATATTTATAGATTAATTCGATAGCTAGCTGCACGATTTGCGTTTTCTAAAGTAAGTTTCCTTCAGTTGTCATAGTAATGTAAAATACGATACGCTCATGTCCATGGTCTGCACAGGCACGTGGATCGTGTCTGGGGGTTCAGGTTCTTATATAGTTATGTGGTCAGGTGCTAAAGATTATTGTTTTTTACGGTTACTGAGCCAGGAGCATTAGTTCCGGATGAAAGACATATTGCACACAGTAGCCTAAAGCTAATTACAGTGATCTCTTTCGTCGGGGGCTTTGTTTCGCTGTGCGTCAGCAGTGGAGGCTGCCTTTGTCCCCCATCAACAGATTATTGTACTTTTAAATTATTTAGGACATAACACAGGACGATGAAACTTGATTAGGAAGTAATTTATTTCCTTAAGTTAATTTTACTTGTTCTGTTAGAATGCTAAGGCTCCGTAAATAAGTTATACAAATCACACACTACCAATATATGACTAAGAGGACATAAACTAATTACAGACTATGGATAGGCCTACATAACGTTAATATTTTATGACGTATGCCAGTACACTGCAAACTAAATAACTGTACTAACGTGTTGCATGCGGCCTACTCTTAAGCAACGATATGCACCATGTGATTTGTTCCATTTAAAATGCAATGTAATGTCGTCTCGTTATAACCCTGCTTTTGGTGCAATTGATAATATGTTAGCCAATGCTGCCAAAACACCGCGTTTGCGATCAGGAAGCTTTCTTCTGACGTTTTACTGCTAACATGGAGTAGAAGCACACGATGCGCGAATCGTGACCAACCCGACAACACGACTTTCCAAGCAGCGGGCTTGCACAGCAGCGGGCTTGCACCGCATCCACACAAACTAACGGGTTCATTCGAGAGGATGTTGCTGGTAGCTCGGATGCGACTTCAACAAAATCAAGCACAGAAATAATCAAACGCATTGTAGTACATTAACCGTAGATAGCAAGGTTTTTGGACACACTAAAATTAGATACACTAATTGAATGAACCCGTCGCAAAGATGGCGATTTTAAGATAATGGATAAATCTGCCGCTCGTGCTTCCACTGGATTCCCAAGTGACGTTACTCGGGAAAATGTGCAAGTCACGCGTTGCCTAACGTAAATACATCCCCGTAGCATACTGGAAAAACACACCATTTTCTCACGGAAATAATACATGTTTAGGGTTAGGTTGGTATAGTGAACTTGGCAAGCTTATCGACTGGCTAACGTTAATGTAACCCTATTTTATATATAGCCTAACGTTAGCCAAAAAAGCTTCGAACTTTCTTCAGATGGCTGACTGCCTAATATCACGCTTGACGCATTTCTTACCTGATCTTCGATTTCGATGAGCATCCTGATTTATTCGATTGCGCCAACGGTGACGGAATAATAATTAGAGTGCGCGGATTCTTTCTTTATATCCTCCTACGGTACTGCAGTCCACACTATCCCCGTCTCGACTTCATTTATATAACGGTGTGCTGCGCGTTAGCCCAGCCCCCTCAGCACACACACACTCACAATAATAAGCACAGAACGGACCACATGGGATAGCCTACGCTTCAAACCTTTCATTGTAATATGTTAGTATCATACATATAATTATGTTTATCAATTTATGGTGAGAGCAGGGGCATTTGCGATTGGACACACAGTCAATTTCGTGTTAGTCATGAATTTAGCTAACAATATTTAATATTTTGCATGTAGCTATAGCCTATCATTTAGTACAAATGGGCTGACTGAACTTTATTTAGACAGTTCCTTAAGTTGTCGCACGAAATTTCCGCACTACAAACATTTGGATACATCGATGAACACTGTTTTCTGACATGCATTCCACTGCCGAGTAACGGTGACTTAACAAAATAGGGCACATGCCAATCAAAATCGGAACTGGGTGGGGTTGTCTATCGAGTAGCCTACTGTCAGCCAATTGGTCGGATTTGCCTGGAAATTCTTTCAATTGTTTTGTAAATTTGTGTCTTTTGCAATAGATCAATTTTCTTTCGACGTCACACTCAATATGCACGCGCAGACAGGAGGCAGAAGTTCACAAGTATCACGTAGAGCCCAAGTAATTTTCTAGCAGCAATAACATACACTAGTGTACATCCTGAAATTATCAGTTTATTTAGATTAGATATAGGCATTTATATTTTTAAAAATGCAATGCAACTTAATTCATAGTCATAATTTTAATTGATGTCATACCTTAGATTTTTCACTCCCTTCAAGACAAACACAAATCTGGCTTTATACAAATAGGTTATTGCACCAAATCTACAAACCCCAATTCCCCAAAATTTGGGACAGTATGTAAAATGCACATAAAAGCAGAAAGCAGTGATTTGTAAATTCATTCTCTTTTACATATATTTAATTGAAAACAGCACAAAGAAAATATATTTAATGTTTTACCTCATCAACTTTATAATTTTTTGTAAATATACGCTAATTCTGAATTTGATGCCTGCAACACGTTCCAAAAAAGTTGGGACAGGGGCAAATAATGACGATTTCTGCCGAATGCGGAGTTTCTAAGTGTCACTATTGCCCCGTAGCAAATCCATTTAACAAGCACCCCCCCACCCAGTCTATACCTACCCATGCGTGACATAGTGGATAATAGCGTTTATGTTTGATAAATATATTTATTCATTACATAACATTTTAATTCCGTCATAGCAACAAGATAAATCAAACAATAGCCTGATCGTATGCCAGAAAAGCTGTGAAAAGCCCTGCTAACTCAAATTCAAAATAAACTTGTGAAAGTATTCTCTCATTCGACCATGTATTCTACGAGCAATATATGCTACTAAATATGACATAAATATACAATTCTACCATTGGTTTTACACATTAAAATTCAGTGGTCATTTATTGTCTGGTACAATCCGTTTGAGAAATATACAACACGTTATACCTCTATTACACTATCTGAAATGTCGACACGTAATACCCCCCAGGCCCTGCAAGCCTGTCTCATTCATTACAGTTAATTTTGGTTTAATTGTCGGCTCTTTTATCTAATAGAGTACATTATAACCTGAGCAACGGTATATGACATGTCTTCTTGGGTGCTTTGAACAATTTACTACAGCCCAGCGTAGCGGCAGTTTTCGTTTTAACAGTCTAGTATTAGTTAACACCCAGACACTTAAAAACCCAACCAGTCATACACCTTAAAATTCAACCACACCCAGACACTTAATAACCCAACCACTCACACACCTTAAAATGAAACCACAAAAGTTAAAGAGGAAAATCCAAGTACAAGAATCTATTGTAATGGTTGATTATTCATCAGACTAGTAAGAGGATGTTGAGTCTCTTCACTTTGATGGCCACACATATTTATTTGAACTGGAATACATGGAATACTCTGCGCCTTGCCTTTTTCTGTCAGCCTCTGTTCTTCTTCCATTATCTTCTATTTGATCAGACTGAGAAACACAGCAGGAAACAGAGCCATCAGACTGAGTATGTGCCTGTATGTATATCAAATATATATGTATATCAAATCATTTAGGTGAAAGCTGCTGGAGTCATATTGTATATGCCTTGTTATTTGTTCATGAATTAATTCATCTCCAAAAAATGTAAAATGCTTTATGAATTTATTTCAGGGAAGAATGAAGATCAGCTCTTGAAGAAAGCGGCTTCAGAATGCAAAAAAAGATCTGAACGGGGTTTGACATTTTGGACTTCTTTGATTTGAATAAGGCTGTTAAAGGAACTACACTCACAGTATTTTGGTTGTGAATAAGGCTGTTAAAGGAGCTACACTCACAGTATTTTGGTTGTGAATAAGGCTGTTAAAGGAACTACACTCAGTATTTTGGTTGATAAGAAGGCTGTTAAAGGAACTACACTCACAGTATTTTGGTTGTGAATAAGGCTGTTAAAGGAACTACACTCACAGTATTTTGGTTGATAAGAAGGCTGTTAAAGGAACTACACTCACAGTATTTTGGTTGTGAATAAGGCTGTTAAAGGAACTACACTCACAGTATTTTGGTTGTGAATAAGGCTGTTAAAGGAGCTACACTCACAGTATTTTGGTTGTGAATAAGGCTGTTAAAGGAACTACACTCACAGTATATACATATGCACTTATTGTACGTCGCTTTGGATAAAAGCGTCTGCCAAATAACTGTAATGTAATGTAATGTTGGGGAGATTCAGAAGAGTATTCAGTTTTTATTTTTTAAAATCAGGGGTTTAAACATAAATGATCCAAAGCACAGTCACAACTATATAAGGGAGTTTCATTGTAAAAAGCCAGCTACACCAAGGGGGAAATTCTGGAATTGTGGAAATGACTGGAAAGATTGTGTGATTACTACGATATCGATTATGTGTGTCAGAAGCGCAAGCCAAGTCCATTTGAAAGTGTTCAATAACACCCAACAAACCACTCAACCAGGATCTCTGCCTCATTCGTTTTTTATTGGAATCACTTTGAAGTTCAGGAAACACTTTAATCACATTTCTCTGAGAAGGCTGAATATAAGATGTTATTTTTCATTACATTATTGATAATAAACAATATTGATTATCAGCCAAACTTCATCATATTAAGTCGATTTTACACAGATGAATGTTCTAAAATAGTACCCAGATTTAAAATTCTAGTTTATTTTTCAATGGACTGCTAAGAAGCTATACAAATCTAAAGTACATCTACTGTGAAGTATTATTTTGAGGAGACAGAAGTTGTTTTTAAATCTGTCATCATTCTGTCATTTCTCCTTACACAGCGGTTGTCATCTGTATGTAACTGTGTACATCATCTTCTCATCTCAGTTGAAAACAGTTACTACGGGCAACAGCTGAACGTTCATGTATCATAAATCAATATACTTATATAATACATATTTCTAGCATTCTGCTTTGTTGTACGTTTAACTGTGGTCTCAAATAATTAAACTGTGTGTGTTTGTGGTGTGTGTATATGCAGTATGTGTGTGTGTATGTAGTGTGTGTGTGTGTATGTAGTATGAGTATAGTGTGTGTGTATATGTATGTAGTGTGTGTGTATGTATGTAGTGTGTGTGTGTATCTATGTAGTGTGAGTGTGTGTATGTAGTGTGTATGTAGTGTGTGTGTGTGTATGTATGTAGTGTGTGTGTGTGTGTGTGTATGTATGTAGTGTGAGTGTGTGTATGTATGTAGTGTGAGTGTGTGTATGTATGTAGTGTGTGTGTGTAGTATGTAGTGTGTGTATGTATGTATGTAGTATGAGTATAGTGTGTGTGTGTATGTATGTAGTGTGTGTGTATGTATGTAGTGTGTGTGTGTATGTATGTAGTGTGAGTGTGTGTATGTATGTAGTGTGTGTGTGTAGTATGTAGTGTGTGTGTGTGTGTGTGTGTGCATAGTGTGTGGGTGTATATGTAGTGTGTGTGTGTGTGTATGTATGCAGTGTGAGTGTGTGTATGTAGTGTGTGTGTGTATGTATGTAGTGTGTGTGTGTATGTATGTAGTGTGAGTGTGTGTATGTAGTGTGTGTGTGTGTGTAGTATGTGCTTAGACAGTGCCAGGATCCCTCCAGCCCCTGAACGCTCTCTCCAGGTGCAGGGCGGTTGCCAGAGTCAGGTGATCCTGCCATTTCCCAGCAACCAGCTGCAGCCCCATGGGTAGCCCCTCCCTGCTCAGTCCCACAGGACACTGAGTCACTGGCAGCCCCAGAATGTTAAAGATCCCTGCAGAGCGAGACATGGATAATCAATAAGTGTGTAACGGACACGGAAGGGTTCCTGTCTATAATCAATAAGTGTGTAACGGACACGGAAGGGTTCCTGTTTATAATAAATAAGTGTGTAACAGACACGGAAGGGTTCGTGTTTATAATAAATAAGTGTGTAACGGACACGGAAGGGTTCGTGTTTATAATCAATAAGTGTGTAACGGAAACGGAAGGGTTCGTGTTTATAATAAATAAGTGTGTAACAGACACGGAAGGGTTCGTGTTTATAATAAATAAGTGTAACGGACACGGAAGGGTTCGTGTTTATAATCAATAAGTGTGTAACGGACACGGAAGGGTTCGTCTTTATAATAAATAAGTGTGTAACGGACACGGAAGGGTTCGTGTTTATAATAAATAAGTGTAACGGACACGGAAGGGTTCGTGTTTATAATAAATAAGTGTGTAACGGACACGGAAGGGTTCGTGTTTATAATCAATAAGTGTGTAACGGACACGGAAGGGTTCGTCTTTATAATAAATAAGTGTGTAACAGACACGGAAGGGTTCTTGTTTATAATAAATAAGTGTAACGGACACGGAAGGGTTCGTGTTTATAATAAATAAGTGTGTAACGGACACGGAAGGGTTCGTGTTTATAATCAATAAGTGTGTAACAGACACGGAAGGGTTCGTGTTTATAATAAATAAGTGTAACGGACACGGAAGGGTTCGTGTTTATAATAAATAAGTGTGTAACGGACACGGAAGGGTTCGTGTTTATAATAAATAAGTGTGTAACGGACACGGAAGGGTTCGTGTTTATAATCAATAAGTGTGTAACGGACACGGAAGGGTTCGTGTTTATAATAAATAAGTGTGTAACGGACACGGAAGGGTTCGTGTTTATAATAAATAAGTGTGTAATGGACACGGAAGGGTTCATGTTTATAATAAATAAGTGTGTAACGGACACGGAAGGGTTCGTGTTTATAATAAATAAGTGTGTAATGGACACGGAAGGGTTCGTGTTTATAATAAATAAGTGTGTAACAGACACGGAAGGGTTCGTGTTTATAATAAATAAGTGTGTAACAGACACGGAAGGGTTCGTGTTTATAATAAATAAGTGTGTAACAGACACGGAAGGGTTCGTGTTTATAATAAATAAGTGTGTAACAGACACGGAATGGTTCGTGTTTATAATAAATAAGTGTGTAACAGACACGGAAGGGTTCGTGTTTATAATAAATAAGTGTGTAACGGACACGGAAGGGTTCATGTTTATAATAAATAAGTGTGTAACAGACACGGAAGGGTTCGTGTTTATAATAAATAAGTGTGTAACAGACACGGAAGGGTTCGTGTTTATAATAAATAAGTGTGTAACGGACACGGAAGAGTTCGTGTTTATAATAAATAAGTGTGTAACAGACACGGAAGGGTTCGTGTTTATAATAAATAAGTGTGTAATGGACACGGAAGGGTTCGTGTTTATAATAAATAAGTGTGTAACAGACACGGAAGGGTTCGTGTTTATAATAAATAAGTGTGTAACGGACACGGAAGGGTTCGTGTTTATAATAAATAAGTGTGTAACGGACACGGAAGAGTTCGTGTTTATAATAAATAAGTGTGTAATGGACACGGAAGGGTTCGTGTTTATAATAAATAAGTGTGTAACGGACACGGAAGGGTTCGTGTTTATAATAAATAAGTGTGTAATGGACACGGAAGGGTTCGTGTTTATAATAAATAAGTGTGTAACGGACACGGAAGAGTTCGTGTTTATAATAAATAAGTGTGTAACAGACACGGAAGGGTTCGTGTTTATAATAAATAAGTGTGTAACAGACACGGAAGGGTTCGTGTTTATAATAAATAAGTGTGTAACAGACACGGAAGGGTTCGTGTTTATAATAAATAAGTGTGTAACGGACACGGAAGGGTTCGTGTTTATAATAAATAAGTGTGTAACGGACACGGAAGGGTTCGTGTTTATAATAAATAAGTGTGTAATGGACACGGAAGGGTTAGGGTTACTAATCAATAAGTGTGTAATGGCCACAAAAGGGTTAGGGTTACTAATCAATAAGTGTGTAATGGCCACGGAAGGGTTAGGGTTTATAATCAATAAGTGTGTAACGGCCATGGAAGGCCCATTCATAATCAATAAGTGTGTAACGGCCATAGACTAGAATAGAATAACTTTTATTTTCCCGTTAGGGAACTTCAGTTGTAGCCCCAGCAACAACAAAAAAAGTCAGACAGTGGGGCAGACCCACAACACACAAACAAACATATTAAATAAAGACATTCAATAGAATAATTTAATTAATCAAACTAATTTGTTTGGGGGCGTACCTGTGTATGATGATGGTGTTTGGGGGCGTACCTGTGTATGATGATGGTGTTTGGGGGCGTACCTGTGTATGATGATGGTGTTTGGGGGCGTACCTGTGTATGATGATGGTGTTTGGGGGCGTACCTGTGTATGATGATGGTGTTTGGGGGCGTACCTGTGTAGGCGAAGTTGAAGGGGGTGAAGAGAGGGTGGTGGTGTTTGGGGGCGATGTGGGGGTGAGTGGGGTACAGTAGCACCCCGTCTGTACCCAGCACCTCCTCCAACCGTGACTGCAGCTCCTTCTTCTGCTGAAGGACAAACTGGGAGGGGGATATCTGCACCATCTCAATTAGAGCCAGACCTGCACACACACACACACACACACACACACACTTAGAACTCTGCACCATCTCAATTAGAGCCAGACCTGCACACACACACACACACACTTAGAACTCTGCACCATCTCCATTAGAGCCAGACCTGCACACACACACACACACACTTAGAACTCTGCACCATCTCCATTAGAGCCAGACCTGCACACACACACACACACACACACACTTAGAACTCTGCACCATCTCCATTAGAGCCAGACCTGCACACACACACACACACACTTAGAACTCTGCACCATCGCCATTAGAGCCAGACCTACACACACACACACACACACACACACACACACACAAACACACACTTAGAACTCTGCACCATCTCCATTAGAGCCAGACCTGCTCACACACACACACACACACACACACACACACACACACACACACACTTAGAACTCTGCACCATCTCCATTAGAGCCAGACCTGCACACACACACACACTTAGAACTCTGCACCATCTCCATTAGAGCCAGACCTACACACACACACACACACACACACATACAAACACACACTTAGAACTCTGCACCATCTCCATTAGAGCCAGACCTGCACACACACACACACACACTTAGAACTCTGCACCATCTCCATTAGAGCCAGACCTGCACACACACACACACACACAAACACACACACACACACACACACTTAGAACTCTGCACCATCGCCATTAGAGCCAGACCTACACACACACAACCACACACACACACACTTAGAACTCTGCACCATCTCCATTAGAGCCAGACCTGCACGCACACACACATACTTAGAACTCTGCACCATCTCAATTAGAGCCAGACCTGCACACACGCACACACACATCCACCCAACCAATCAGGACAAGACCTGCAGCACAAAAGACACATCCACCCAACCAATCAGGACAAGACCTGGAGCACAAAAGACACATCCACCCAACCAATCAGGACAAGACCTGCAGCACAAAAGACACATCCACCCAACCAATCATTACATTACATTACAGGCATTTTGCATTTATACATAGTATCCATTTACAGCTGGATATATACTGAAGCAATTCAGGTGAAGTACCTTGCTCAGGGGTACAACGGCAGGGGAATCGAACCTGCGACCTTTCGGTTACAAACCCAGTTCCTTAACCACTGTACTACACTGTACAATCACAAACAGACCTGAAATACCAAACTCACCCACCCAACCAATCACAAACAAACCTGGAGCACAAAAAACACATCCACCCAACCAATCAGGACAAGACCTGGAGCACAAAATACACATACACCCAACCAATCAGGACAAGACCTGGAGCACAAAATACACATCCACCCAACCAATCAGGACAAGACCTGGAGCACAAAATACACATCCACCCAACCAATCAGGACAAGACCTGGAGCACAAAAAACACATCCACCCAACCAATCAGGACAAGACCTGGAGCACAAAATACACATCCACCCAACCAATCAGGACAAGACCTGGAGCACAAAATACACATCCACCCAACCAATCAGGACAAGACCTGGAGCACAAAATACACATCCACCCAACCAATCAGGACAAGACCTGGAGCACAAAAAACACATCCACCCAACCAATCACAAACAGACCTGGAGCACAAAATACACATCCACCCAACCAATCACAAACAGACCTGGAGCACAAAATACACATCCACCCAACCAATCACAAACAGACCTGAAATACCAAACTCATCCACCCAACCAATCACAAAAAGACCTGGAACAGACACAGTCCACGGTGTATGTGGGCATGTTCAATGTTACCAATAGCAGGTATAGTGTGAGCGGACTGTCCCAGTATCCACTTAGCCAGTTCCCAGACGGGCCACACCCTCTTGCCATCACCCGCCATCAGTTCTGCAAAGGCCTTCGGGGGCTGAGGAAGTAAAAACACAGATCTTATAAATTCACCAGATACTCAACTCCTGAACTCCTTCCATCCTCTCTGCTTCTCAACTACAGAAGGTTCTGGTTACCAACAGGAAGATGCATCTAAATGGAATACTTCAGCTTCAGCTGTAGAGAGACAGAGCTCTAAATGGAATACTTCAGCAGTAGAGACAGAGCTCTAAATATAATACTTCAGCAGTAGAGACAGAGCTCTAAATATAATACTACAGCAGTAGAGACAGAGCTCTAAATATAATACTACAGCAGTAGAGACAGAGCTCTAAATGGAATACTTCAGCAGTAGAGACAGAGCTCTAAATATAATACTACAGCAGTAGAGACAGAGCTCTAAATAGAATACTACAGCAGTAGAGACAGAGCTCTAAATATAATACTACAGCAGTAGAGACAGAGCTCTAAATATAATACTTCAGCAGTAGACAGAGCTCTAAATATAATACTTCAGCAGTAGAGACAGAGCTCTAAATATAATACTTCAGCAGTAGAGACAGAGCTCTAAATATAATACTACAGCAGTAGAGACAGAGCTCTAAATATAATACTACAGCAGTAGAGACAGAGCTCTAAATAGAATACTTCAGCAGTAGAGACAGAGCTCTAAATATAATACTTCAGCAGTAGAGACAGAGCTCTAAATATAATACTACAGCAGTAGAGACAGAGCTCTAAATATAATACTACAGCAGTAGAGACAGAGCTCTAAATATAATACTACAGCAGTCGAGACAGAGCTCTAAATATAATACTACAGCAGTAGAGACAGAGCTCTAAATATAATACTTCAGCAGTAGAGACAGAGCTCTAAATATAATACTTCAGCAGTAGAGACAGAGCTCTAAATAGAATACTATAGCAGTAGAGACAGAGCTCTAAATATAATACTACAGCAGTAGAGACAGAGCTCTAAATATAATACTACAGCAGTAGAGACAGAGCTCTAAATATAATACTTCAGCAGTAGAGACAGAGCTCTAAATATAATACTTCAGCAGTAGAGACAGAGCTCTAAATATAATACTTCAGCAGTAGAGACAGAGCTCTAAATATAATACTTCAGCAGTAGAGACAGAGCTCTAAATAGAATACTATAGCAGTAGAGACAGAGCTCTAAATATAATACTACAGCAGTAGAGACAGAGCTCTAAATATAATACTACAGCAGTAGAGACAGAGCTCTAAATATAATACTTCAGCAGTAGAGACAGAGCTCTAAATATAATACTTCAGCAGTAGAGACAGAGCTCTAAATAGAATACTTCAGCAGTAGAGACAGAGCTCTAAATAGAATACTATAGCAGTAGAGACAGAGCTCTAAATATAATACTACAGCAGTAGAGACAGAGCTCTAAATATAATACTACAGCAGTAGAGACAGAGCTCTAAATATAATACTTCAGCAGTAGAGACAGAGCTCTAAATATAATACTTCAGCAGTAGAGACAGAGCTCTAAATATAATACTACAGCAGTAGAGACAGAGCTCTAAATATAATACTTCAGCAGTAGAGACAGAGCTCTAAATATAATACTTCAGCAGTAGAGACAGAGCTCTAAATAGAATACTTCAGCAGTAGAGACAGAGCTCTAAATATAATACTATAGCAGTAGAGACAGAGCTCTAAATATAATACTACAGCAGTAGAGACATAGCTCTAAATATAATACTTCAGCAGTAGAGACAGAGCTCTAAATATAATACTACAGCAGTAGAGACAGAGCTCTAAATATAATACTTCAGCAGTAGAGACAGAGCTCTAAATATAATACTTCAGCAGTAGAGACAGAGCTCTAAATATAATACTACAGCAGTAGAGACAGAGCTCTAAATATAATACTACAGCAGTAGAGACATAGCTCTAAATATAATACTTCAGCAGTAGAGACAGAGCTCTAAATATAATACTACAGCAGTAGAGACAGAGCTCTAAATATAATACTTCAGCAGTAGAGACAGAGCTCTAAATATAATACTTCAGCAGTAGAGACAGAGCTCTAAATATAATACTTCAGCAGTAGAGACAGAGCTCTAAATATAATACTACAGCAGTAGAGACAGAGCTCTAAATATAATACTACAGCAGTAGAGACAGAGCTCTAAATATAATACTATAGCAGTAGAGACAGAGCTCTAAATATAATACTACAGCAGTAGAGACATAGCTCTAAATATAATACTTCAGCAGTAGAGACAGAGCTCTAAATATAATACTACAGCAGTAGAGACATAGCTCTAAATATAATACTTCAGCAGTAGAGACAGAGCTCTAAATATAATACTACAGCAGTAGAGACAGAGCTCTAAATATAATACTTCAGCAGTAGAGACAGAGCTCTAAATATAATACTTCAGCAGTAGAGACAGAGCTCTAAATATAATACTACAGCAGTAGAGACAGAGCTCTAAATATAATACTACAGCAGTAGAGACATAGCTCTAAATATAATACTTCAGCAGTAGAGACAGAGCTCTAAATATAATACTACAGCAGTAGAGACAGAGCTCTAAATATAATACTTCAGCAGTAGAGACAGAGCTCTAAATATAATACTTCAGCAGTAGAGACAGAGCTCTAAATATAATACTTCAGCAGTAGAGACAGAGCTCTAAATAGAATACTACAGCAGTAGAGACAGAGCTCTAAATATAATACTTCAGCAGTAGAGACAGAGCTCTAAATATAATACTACAGCAGTAGAGACAGAGCTCTAAATATAATACTTCAGCAGTAGAGACAGAGCTCTAAATATAATACTACAGCAGTAGAGACAGAGCTCTAAATATAATACTACAGCAGTAGAGACAGAGCTCTAAATATAATACTACAGCAGTAGAGACAGAGCTCTAAATATAATACTACAGCAGTAGAGACATAGCTCTAAATATAATACTTCAGCAGTAGAGACAGAGCTCTAAATATAATACTACAGCAGTAGAGACAGAGCTCTAAATATAATACTTCAGCAGTAGAGACAGAGCTCTAAATATAATACTTCAGCAGTAGAGACAGAGCTCTAAATATAATACTTCAGCAGTAGAGACAGAGCTCTAAATATAATACTACAGCAGTAGAGACAGAGCTCTAAATATAATACTTCAGCAGTAGAGACAGAGCTCTAAATATAATACTTCAGCAGTAGAGACAGAGCTCTAAATATAATACTTCAGCAGTAGAGACAGAGCTCTAAATATAATACTACAGCAGTAGAGACAGAGCTCTAAATATAATACTTCAGCAGTAGAGACAGAGCTCTAAATATAATACTACAGCAGTAGAGACAGAGCTCTAAATATAATACTTCAGCAGTAGAGACAGAGCTCTAAATATAATACTTCAGCAGTAGAGACAGAGCTCTAAATATAATACTACAGCAGTAGAGACAGAGCTCTAAATATAATACTACAGCAGTAGAGACAGAGCTCTAAATATAATACTTCAGCAGTAGAGACAGAGCTCTAAATATAATACTTCAGCAGTAGAGACAGAGCTCTAAATATAATACTTCAGCAGTAGAGACAGAGCTCTAAATGGAATACTTCAGCAGTAGAGACAGAGCTCTAAATATAATACTACAGCAGTAGAGACAGAGCTCTAAATGGAATACTTCAGCAGTAGAGACAGAGCTCTAAATATAATACTACAGCAGTAGAGACAGAGCTCTAAATATAATACTTCAGCAGTAGAGACAGAGCTCTAAATATAATACTTCAGCAGTAGAGACAGAGCTCTAAATATAATACTACAGCAGTAGAGACAGAGCTCTAAATGGAATACTTCAGCAGTAGAGACAGAGCTCTAAATATAATACTACAGCAGTAGAGACAGAGCTCTAAATATAATACTTCAGCAGCAGTAGAGACAGAGCTCTAAATATAATACTTCAGCAGTAGAGACAGAGCTCTAAATATAATACTTCAGCAGTAGAGACAGAGCTCTAAATATAATACTTCAGCAGTAGAGACAGAGCTCTAAATATAATACTACAGCAGTAGAGACAGAGCTCTAAATATAATACTTCAGCAGTAGAGACAGAGCTCTAAATATAATACTTCAGCAGTAGAGACAGAGCTCTAAATATAATACTTCAGCAGTAGAGACAGAGCTCTAAATATAATACTACAGCAGTAGAGACAGAGCTCTAAATATAATACTTCAGCAGTAGAGACAGAGCTCTAAATATAATACTTCAGCAGTAGAGACAGAGCTCTAAATATAATACTTCAGCAGTAGAGACAGAGCTCTAAATATAATACTTCAGCAGTAGAGACAGAGCTCTAAATATAATACTACAGCAGTAGAGACAGAGCTCTAAATATAATACTACAGCAGTAGAGACATAGCTCTAAATATAATACTTCAGCAGTAGAGACAGAGCTCTAAATATAATACTACAGCAGTAGAGACAGAGCTCTAAATATAATACTTCAGCAGTAGAGACAGAGCTCTAAATATAATACTTCAGCAGTAGAGACAGAGCTCTAAATATAATACTTCAGCAGTAGAGACAGAGCTCTAAATATAATACTTCAGCAGTAGAGACAGAGCTCTAAATATAATACTACAGCAGTAGAGACAGAGCTCTAAATATAATACTACAGCAGTAGAGACAGAGCTCTAAATATAATACTACAGCAGTAGAGACAGAGCTCTAAATATAATACTTCAGCAGTAGAGACAGAGCTCTAAATAGAATACTTCAGCAGTAGAGACAGAGCTCTAAATATAATACTACAGCAGTAGAGACAGAGCTCTAAATATAATACTACAGCAGTAGAGACAGAGCTCTAAATATAATACTACAGCAGTAGAGACAGAGCTCTAAATATAATACTACAGCAGTAGAGACAGAGCTCTAAATATAATACTACAGCAGTAGAGACAGAGCTCTAAATATAATACTACAGCAGTAGAGACAGAGCTCTAAATATAATACTTCAGCAGTAGAGACAGAGCTCTAAATATAATACTACAGCAGTAGAGACAGAGCTCTAAATATAATACTTCAGCAGTAGAGACAGAGCTCTAAATATAATACTTCAGCAGTAGAGACAGAGCTCTAAATAGAATACTACAGCAGTAGAGACAGAGCTCTAAATATAATACTACAGCAGTAGAGACAGAGCTCTAAATAGAATACTACAGCAGTCGAGACAGAGCTCTAAATATAATACTTCAGCAGTAGAGACAGAGCTCTAAATAGAATACTACAGCAGTAGAGACAGAGCTCTAAATAGAATACTACAGCAGTAGAGACAGAGCTCTAAATATAATACTACAGCAGTAGAGACAGAGCTCTAAATATAATACTTCAGCAGTAGAGACAGAGCTCTAAATATAATACTTCAGCAGTAGAGACAGAGCTCTAAATAGAATACTACAGCAGTAGAGACAGAGCTCTAAATAGAATACTACAGCAGTCGAGACAGAGCTCTAAATAGAATACTTCAGCAATAGAGACAGAGCTCTAAATAGAATACTTCAGCAGTAGAGACAGAGCTCTAAATATAATACTTCAGCAGTAGAGACAGAGCTCTAAATATAATACTTCAGCAGTAGAGACAGAGCTCTAAATAGAATACTACAGCAGTAGAGACAGAGCTCTAAATATAATACTTCAGCAGTAGAGACAGAGCTCTAAATATAATACTTCAGCAGTAGAGACAGAGCTCTAAATATAATACTTCAGCAGTAGAGACAGAGCTCTAAATAGAATACTACAGCAGTAGAGACAGAGCTCTAAATATAATACTTCAGCAGTAGAGACAGAGCTCTAAATATAATACTACAGCAGTAGAGACAGAGCTCTAAATAGAATACTACAGCAGTAGAGACAGAGCTCTAAATATAATACTACAGCAGTAGAGACAGAGCTCTAAATATAATACTTCAGCAGTAGAGACAGAGCTCTAAATATAATACTACAGCAGTAGAGACAGAGCTCTAAATATAATACTACAGCAGTAGAGACAGAGCTCTAAATATAATACTTCAGCAGTAGAGACAGAGCTCTAAATATAATACTACAGCAGTAGAGACAGAGCTCTAAATAGAATACTACAGCAGTAGAGACAGAGCTCTAAATAGAATACTACAGCAGTAGAGACAGAGCTCTAAATATAATACTTCAGCAGTAGAGACAGAGCTCTAAATATAATACTTCAGCAGTAGAGACAGAGCTCTAAATATAATACTTCAGCAGTAGAGACAGAGCTCTAAATAGAATACTACAGCAGTAGAGACAGAGCTCTAAATATAATACTACAGCAGTCGAGACAGAGCTCTAAATATAATACTACAGCAGTAGAGACAGAGCTCTAAATATAATACTACAGCAGTCGAGACAGAGCTCTAAATATAATACTTCAGCAGTAGAGACAGAGCTCTAAATAGAATACTACAGCAGTAGAGACAGAGCTCTAAATATAATACTACAGCAGTAGAGACAGAGCTCTAAATATAATACTACAGCAGTAGAGACAGAGCTCTAAATATAATACTACAGCAGTAGAGACAGAGCTCTAAATATAATACTACAGCAGTAGAGACAGAGCTCTAAATATAATACTTCAGCAGTAGAGACAGAGCTCTAAATATAATACTACAGCAGTAGAGACAGAGCTCTAAATATAATACTTCAGCAGTAGAGACAGAGCTCTAAATATAATACTACAGCAGTAGAGACAGAGCTCTAAATAGAATACTACAGCAGTAGAGACAGAGCTCTAAATATAATACTTCAGCAGTAGAGACAGAGCTCTAAATATAATACTTCAGCAGTAGAGACAGAGCTCTAAATATAATACTACAGCAGTAGAGACAGAGCTCTAAATATAATACTTCAGCAGTAGAGACAGAGCTCTAAATATAATACTACAGCAGTAGAGACAGAGCTCTAAATATAATACTACAGCAGTAGAGACAGAGCTCTAAATAGAATACTTCAGCAGTAGAGACAGAGCTCTAAATATAATACTACAGCAGTAGAGACAGAGCTCTAAATATAATACTACAGCAGTAGAGACAGAGCTCTAAATATAATACTTCAGCAGTAGAGACAGAGCTCTAAATATAATACTACAGCAGTAGAGACAGAGCTCTAAATAGAATACTACAGCAGTAGAGACAGAGCTCTAAATAGAATACTACAGCAGTAGAGACAGAGCTCTAAATATAATACTACAGCAGTAGAGACAGAGCTCTAAATATAATACTACAGCAGTCGAGACAGAGCTCTAAATATAATACTTCAGCAGTAGAGACAGAGCTCTAAATAGAATACTACAGCAGTAGAGACAGAGCTCTAAATATAATACTACAGCAGTAGAGACAGAGCTCTAAATATAATACTACAGCAGTAGAGACAGAGCTCTAAATATAATACTACAGCAGTAGAGACAGAGCTCTAAATATAATACTACAGCAGTAGAGACAGAGCTCTAAATATAATACTACAGCAGTAGAGACAGAGCTCTAAATATAATACTTCAGCAGTAGAGACAGAGCTCTAAATATAATACTTCAGCAGTAGAGACAGAGCTCTAAATGGAATACTTCAGCAGTAGAGACAGAGCTCTAAATGGAATACTACAGCAGTAGAGACAGAGCTCTAAATATAATACTACAGCAGTAGAGACAGAGCTCTAAATATAATACTACAGCAGTAGAGACAGAGCTCTAAATATAATACTACAGCAGTAGAGACAGAGCTCTAAATGGAATACTTCAGCAGTAGAGACAGAGCTCTAAATGGAATACTACAGCAGTAGAGACAGAGCTCTAAATATAATACTACAGCAGTAGAGACAGAGCTCTAAATATAATACTACAGCAGTAGAGACAGAGCTCTAAATATAATACTACAGCAGTAGAGACAGAGCTCTAAATATAATACTTCAGCAGTAGAGACAGAGCTCTAAATATAATACTACAGCAGTAGAGACAGAGCTCTAAATATAATACTTCAGCAGTAGAGACAGAGCTCTAAATATAATACTACAGCAGTAGAGACAGAGCTCTAAATATAATACTACAGCAGTAGAGACAGAGCTCTAAATATAATACTACAGCAGTAGAGACAGAGCTCTAAATATAATACTTCAGCAGTAGAGACAGAGCTCTAAATATAATACTACAGCAGTAGAGACAGAGCTCTAAATATAATACTTCAGCAGTCGAGACAGAGCTCTAAATATAATACTTCAGCAGTAGAGACAGAGCTCTAAATATAATACTACAGCAGTAGAGACAGAGCTCTAAATATAATACTACAGCAGTAGAGACAGAGCTCTAAATAGAATACTACAGCAGTAGAGACAGAGCTCTAAATATAATACTACAGCAGTAGAGACAGAGCTCTAAATATAATACTACAGCAGTAGAGACAGAGCTCTAAATATAATACTACAGCAGTAGAGACAGAGCTCTAAATATAATACTTCAGCAGTAGAGACAGAGCTCTAAATAGAATACTACAGCAGTAGAGACAGAGCTCTAAATATAATACTTCAGCAGTAGAGACAGAGCTCTAAATATAATACTACAGCAGTAGAGACAGAGCTCTAAATATAATACTACAGCAGTAGAGACAGAGCTCTAAATATAATACTACAGCAGTAGAGACAGAGCTCTAAATATAATACTTCAGCAGTAGAGACAGAGCTCTAAATATAATACTACAGCAGTAGAGACAGAGCTCTAAATATAATACTACAGCAGTAGAGACAGAGCTCTAAATATAATACTACAGCAGTAGAGACAGAGCTCTAAATATAATACTTCAGCAGTAGAGACAGAGCTCTAAATAGAATACTACAGCAGTAGAGACAGAGCTCTAAATATAATACTACAGCAGTAGAGACAGAGCTCTAAATATAATACTACAGCAGTAGAGACAGAGCTCTAAATATAATACTACAGCAGTAGAGACAGAGCTCTAAATATAATACTACAGCAGTAGAGACAGAGCTCTAAATATAATACTTCAGCAGTAGAGACAGAGCTCTAAATATAATACTACAGCAGTAGAGACAGAGCTCTAAATATAATACTACAGCAGTAGAGACAGAGCTCTAAATATAATACTTCAGCAGTAGAGACAGAGCTCTAAATATAATACTACAGCAGTAGAGACAGAGCTCTAAATAGAATACTACAGCAGTAGAGACAGAGCTCTAAATATAATACTACAGCAGTAGAGACAGAGCTCTAAATATAATACTTCAGCAGTAGAGACAGAGCTCTAAATATAATACTACAGCAGTAGAGACAGAGCTCTAAATATAATACTACAGCAGTAGAGACAGAGCTCTAAATATAATACTTCAGCAGTAGAGACAGAGCTCTAAATATAATACTACAGCAGTAGAGACAGAGCTCTAAATATAATACTTCAGCAGTAGAGACAGAGCTCTAAATATAATACTACAGCAGTAGAGACAGAGCTCTAAATATAATACTACAGCAGTAGAGACAGAGCTCTAAATATAATACTACAGCAGTAGAGACAGAGCTCTAAATAGAATACTACAGCAGTAGAGACAGAGCTCTAAATATAATACTACAGCAGTAGAGACAGAGCTCTAAATATAATACTACAGCAGTAGAGACAGAGCTCTAAATATAATACTACAGCAGTAGAGACAGAGCTCTAAATATAATACTTCAGCAGTAGAGACAGAGCTCTAAATATAATACTACAGCAGTAGAGACAGAGCTCTAAATATAATACTTCAGCAGTAGAGACAGAGCTCTAAATATAATACTTCAGCAGTAGAGACAGAGCTCTAAATATAATACTTCAGCAGTAGAGACAGAGCTCTAAATATAATACTTCAGCAGTAGAGACAGAGCTCTAAATATAATACTTCAGCAGTAGAGACAGAGCTCTAAATATAATACTACAGCAGTAGAGACAGAGCTCTAAATATAATACTTCAGCAGTAGAGACAGAGCTCTAAATATAATACTTCAGCAGTAGAGACAGAGCTCTAAATATAATACTACAGCAGTAGAGACAGAGCTCTAAATATAATACTACAGCAGTAGAGACAGAGCTCTAAATATAATACTTCAGCAGTAGAGACAGAGCTCTAAATATAATACTACAGCAGTAGAGACAGAGCTCTAAATATAATACTTCAGCAGTAGAGACAGAGCTCTAAATATAATACTTCAGCAGTAGAGACAGAGCTCTAAATATAATACTACAGCAGTAGAGACAGAGCTCTAAATATAATACTACAGCAGTAGAGACAGAGCTCTAAATATAATACTTCAGCAGTAGAGACAGAGCTCTAAATATAATACTACAGCAGTAGAGACAGAGCTCTAAATATAATACTACAGCAGTAGAGACAGAGCTCTAAATATAATACTACAGCAGTAGAGACAGAGCTCTAAATATAATACTTCAGCAGTAGAGACAGAGCTCTAAATATAATACTACAGCAGTAGAGACAGAGCTCTAAATATAATACTACAGCAGTAGAGACAGAGCTCTAAATATAATACTTCAGCAGTAGAGACAGAGCTCTAAATATAATACTTCAGCAGTAGAGACAGAGCTCTAAATATAATACTACAGCAGTAGAGACAGAGCTCTAAATATAATACTTCAGCAGTAGAGACAGAGCTCTAAATATAATACTACAGCAGTAGAGACAGAGCTCTAAATATAATACTTCAGCAGTAGAGACAGAGCTCTAAATATAATACTACAGCAGTAGAGACAGAGCTCTAAATATAATACTTCAGCAGTAGAGACAGAGCTCTAAATATAATACTTCAGCAGTAGAGACAGAGCTCTAAATAGAATACTTCAGCAGTAGAGACAGAGCTCTAAATATAATACTTCAGCAGTAGAGACAGAGCTCTAAATATAATACTTCAGCAGTAGAGACAGAGCTCTAAATATAATACTTCAGCAGTAGAGACAGAGCTCTAAATATAATACTTCAGCAGTAGAGACAGAGCTCTAAATATAATACTACAGCAGTAGAGACAGAGCTCTAAATATAATACTTCAGCAGTAGAGACAGAGCTCTAAATATAATACTTCAGCAGTAGAGACAGAGCTCTAAATATAATACTTCAGCAGTAGAGACAGAGCTCTAAATATAATACTACAGCAGTAGAGACAGAGCTCTAAATATAATACTACAGCAGTAGAGACAGAGCTCTAAATATAATACTTCAGCAGTAGAGACAGAGCTCTAAATATAATACTACAGCAGTAGAGACAGAGCTCTAAATATAATACTTCAGCAGTAGAGACAGAGCTCTAAATATAATACTTCAGCAGTAGAGACAGAGCTCTAAATATAATACTACAGCAGTAGAGACAGAGCTCTAAATATAATACTTCAGCAGTAGAGACAGAGCTCTAAATATAATACTTCAGCAGTAGAGACAGAGCTCTAAATATAATACTTCAGCAGTAGAGACAGAGCTCTAAATATAATACTTCAGCAGTAGAGACAGAGCTCTAAATATAATACTTCAGCAGTAGAGACAGAGCTCTAAATATAATACTACAGCAGTAGAGACAGAGCTCTAAATATAATACTTCAGCAGTAGAGACAGAGCTCTAAATATAATACTTCAGCAGTAGAGACAGAGCTCTAAATATAATACTTCAGCAGTAGAGACAGAGCTCTAAATATAATACTTCAGCAGTAGAGACAGAGCTCTAAATATAATACTTCAGCAGTAGAGACAGAGCTCTAAATATAATACTACAGCAGTAGAGACAGAGCTCTAAATATAATACTTCAGCAGTAGAGACAGAGCTCTAAATATAATACTTCAGCAGTAGAGACAGAGCTCTAAATATAATACTACAGCAGTAGAGACAGAGCTCTAAATATAATACTTCAGCAGTAGAGACAGAGCTCTAAATATAATACTTCAGCAGTAGAGACAGAGCTCTAAATATAATACTTCAGCAGTAGAGACAGAGCTCTAAATATAATACTTCAGCAGTAGAGACAGAGCTCTAAATATAATACTTCAGCAGTAGAGACAGAGCTCTAAATATAATACTACAGCAGTAGAGACAGAGCTCTAAATATAATACTTCAGCAGTAGAGACAGAGCTCTAAATATAATACTACAGCAGTAGAGACAGAGCTCTAAATATAATACTTCAGCAGTAGAGACAGAGCTCTAAATATAATACTTCAGCAGTAGAGACAGAGCTCTAAATATAATACTACAGCAGTAGAGACAGAGCTCTAAATATAATACTTCAGCAGTAGAGACAGAGCTCTAAATATAATACTACAGCAGTAGAGACAGAGCTCTAAATATAATACTTCAGCAGTAGAGACAGAGCTCTAAATATAATACTGCAGCAGTAGAGACAGAGCTCTAAATATAATACTTCAGCAGTAGAGACAGAGCTCTAAATATAATACTTCAGCAGTAGAGACAGAGCTCTAAATATAATACTACAGCAGTAGAGACAGAGCTCTAAATATAATACTTCAGCAGTAGAGACAGAGCTCTAAATGTAATACTTCAGCAGTAGAGACAGAGCTCTAAATATAATACTACAGCAGTAGAGACAGAGCTCTAAATATAATACTTCAGCAGTAGAGACAGAGCTCTAAATATAATACTACAGCAGTAGAGACAGAGCTCTAAATATAATACTTCAGCAGTAGAGACAGAGCTCTAAATATAATACTACAGCAGTAGAGACAGAGCTCTAAATATAATACTACAGCAGTAGAGACAGAGCTCTAAATATAATACTACAGCAGTAGAGACAGAGCTCTAAATATAATACTACAGCAGTAGAGACAGAGCTCTAAATATAATACTTCAGCAGTAGAGACAGAGCTCTAAATATAATACTACAGCAGTAGAGACAGAGCTCTAAATATAATACTTCAGCAGTAGAGACAGAGCTCTAAATATAATACTTCAGCAGTAGAGACAGAGCTCTAAATATAATACTTCAGCAGTAGAGACAGAGCTCTCAATATAATACAGCCGCAGTAGAGACAGAGCTCTAAATATAATACTTCAGCAGTAGAGACAGAGCTCTAAATATAATACTACAGCAGTAGAGACAGAGCTCTAAATATAATACTACAGCAGTAGAGACAGAGCTCTAAATATAATACTTCAGCAGTAGAGACAGAGCTCTAAATATAATACTTCAGCAGTAGAGACAGAGCTCTAAATATAATACTACAGCAGTAGAGACAGAGCTCTAAATATAATACTACAGCAGTAGAGACAGAGCTCTAAATATAATACTACAGCAGTAGAGACAGAGCTCTAAATATAATACTACAGCAGTAGAGACAGAGCTCTAAATATAATACTTCAGCAGTAGAGACAGAGCTCTAAATATAATACTTCAGCAGTAGAGACAGAGCTCTAAATATAATACTTCAGCAGTAGAGACAGAGCTCTAAATATAATACTACAGCAGTAGAGACAGAGCTCTAAATATAATACTTCAGCAGTAGAGACAGAGCTCTAAATATAATACTTCAGCAGTAGAGACAGAGCTCTAAATATAATACTACAGCAGTAGAGACAGAGCTCTAAATATAATACTACAGCAGTAGAGACAGAGCTCTAAATATAATACTACAGCAGTAGAGACAGAGCTCTAAATATAATACTTCAGCAGTAGAGACAGAGCTCTAAATATAATACTACAGCAGTAGAGACAGAGCTCTAAATATAATACTACAGCAGTAGAGACAGAGCTCTAAATATAATACTACAGCAGTAGAGACAGAGCTCTAAATATAATACTTCAGCAGTAGAGACAGAGCTCTAAATATAATACTTCAGCAGTAGAGACAGAGCTCTAAATATAATACTACAGCAGTAGAGACAGAGCTCTAAATATAATACTACAGCAGTAGAGACAGAGCTCTAAATATAATACTACAGCAGTAGAGACAGAGCTCTAAATATAATACTTCAGCAGTAGAGACAGAGCTCTAAATATAATACTTCAGCAGTAGAGACAGAGCTCTAAATATAATACTACAGCAGTAGAGACAGAGCTCTAAATATAATACTACAGCAGTAGAGACAGAGCTCTAAATATAATACTTCAGCAGTAGAGACAGAGCTCTAAATATAATACTACAGCAGTAGAGACAGAGCTCTAAATATAATACTTCAGCAGTAGAGACAGAGCTCTAAATATAATACTACAGCAGTAGAGACAGAGCTCTAAATATAATACTACAGCAGTAGAGACAGAGCTCTAAATATAATACTTCAGCAGTAGAGACAGAGCTCTAAATATAATACTACAGCAGTAGAGACAGAGCTCTAAATATAATACTACAGCAGTAGAGACAGAGCTCTAAATATAATACTTCAGCAGTAGAGACAGAGCTCTAAATATAATACTACAGCAGTAGAGACAGAGCTCTAAATATAATACTTCAGCAGTAGAGACAGAGCTCTAAATATAATACTACAGCAGTAGAGACAGAGCTCTAAATATAATACTACAGCAGTAGAGACAGAGCTCTAAATATAATACTTCAGCAGTAGAGACAGAGCTCTAAATATAATACTACAGCAGTAGAGACAGAGCTCTAAATATAATACTACAGCAGTAGAGACAGAGCTCTAAATATAATACTTCAGCAGTAGAGACAGAGCTCTAAATATAATACTACAGCAGTAGAGACAGAGCTCTAAATATAATACTACAGCAGTAGAGACAGAGCTCTAAATATAATACTACAGCAGTAGAGACAGAGCTCTAAATATAATACTACAGCAGTAGAGACAGAGCTCTAAATATAATACTACAGCAGTAGAGACAGAGCTCTAAATATAATACTACAGCAGTAGAGACAGAGCTCTAAATATAATACTACAGCAGTAGAGACAGAGCTCTAAATATAATACTACAGCAGTAGAGACAGAGCTCTAAATATAATACTTCAGCAGTAGAGACAGAGCTCTAAATATAATACTACAGCAGTAGAGACAGAGCTCTAAATATAATACTACAGCAGTAGAGACAGAGCTCTAAATATAATACTACAGCAGTAGAGACAGAGCTCTAAATATAATACTACAGCAGTAGAGACAGAGCTCTAAATATAATACTACAGCAGTAGAGACAGAGCTCTAAATATAATACTACAGCAGTAGAGACAGAGCTCTAAATATAATACTACAGCAGTAGAGACAGAGCTCTAAATATAATACTACAGCAGTAGAGACAGAGCTCTAAATATAATACTACAGCAGTAGAGACAGAGCTCTAAATATAATACTACAGCAGTAGAGACAGAGCTCTAAATATAATACTACAGCAGTAGAGACAGAGCTCTAAATATAATACTACAGCAGTAGAGACAGAGCTCTAAATATAATACTACAGCAGTAGAGACAGAGCTCTAAATATAATACTTCAGCAGTAGAGACAGAGCTCTAAATATAATACTACAGCAGTAGAGACAGAGCTCTAAATATAATACTACAGCAGTAGAGACAGAGCTCTAAATAATACTACAGCAGTAGAGACAGAGCTCTAAATATAATACTACAGCAGTAGAGACAGAGCTCTAAATATAATACTACAGCAGTAGAGACAGAGCTCTAAATATAATACTACAGCAGTAGAGACAGAGCTCTAAATATAATACTTCAGCAGTAGAGACAGAGCTCTAAATAGAATACTACAGCAGTAGAGACAGAGCTCTAAATATAATACTTCAGCAGTAGAGACAGAGCTCTAAATATAATACTTCAGCAGTAGAGACAGAGCTCTAAATATAATACTACAGCAGTAGAGACAGAGCTCTAAATATAATACTACAGCAGTAGAGACAGAGCTCTAAATATAATACTACAGCAGTAGAGACAGAGCTCTAAATATAATACTACAGCAGTAGAGACAGAGCTCTAAATATAATACTACAGCAGTAGAGACAGAGCTCTAAATATAATACTACAGCAGTAGAGACAGAGCTCTAAATATAATACTTCAGCAGTAGAGACAGAGCTCTAAATAGAATACTACAGCAGTAGAGACAGAGCTCTAAATATAATACTTCAGCAGTAGAGACAGAGCTCTAAATATAATACTACAGCAGTAGAGACAGAGCTCTAAATATAATACTACAGCAGTAGAGACAGAGCTCTAAATATAATACTACAGCAGTAGAGACAGAGCTCTAAATATAATACTTCAGCAGTAGAGACAGAGCTCTAAATATAATACTACAGCAGTAGAGACAGAGCTCTAAATATAATACTACAGCAGTAGAGACAGAGCTCTAAATATAATACTACAGCAGTAGAGACAGAGCTCTAAATATAATACTTCAGCAGTAGAGACAGAGCTCTAAATATAATACTACAGCAGTAGAGACAGAGCTCTAAATATAATACTACAGCAGTAGAGACAGAGCTCTAAATATAATACTACAGCAGTAGAGACAGAGCTCTAAATATAATACTACAGCAGTAGAGACAGAGCTCTAAATATAATACTACAGCAGTAGAGACAGAGCTCTAAATATAATACTTCAGCAGTAGAGACAGAGCTCTAAATATAATACTACAGCAGTAGAGACAGAGCTCTAAATATAATACTTCAGCAGTAGAGACAGAGCTCTAAATATAATACTTCAGCAGTAGAGACAGAGCTCTAAATATAATACTACAGCAGTAGAGACAGAGCTCTAAATATAATACTACAGCAGTAGAGACAGAGCTCTAAATATAATACTACAGCAGTAGAGACAGAGCTCTAAATATAATACTTCAGCAGTAGAGACAGAGCTCTAAATATAATACTACAGCAGTAGAGACAGAGCTCTAAATATAATACTACAGCAGTAGAGACAGAGCTCTAAATATAATACTACAGCAGTAGAGACAGAGCTCTAAATATAATACTACAGCAGTAGAGACAGAGCTCTAAATATCATACTTCAGCAGTAGAGACAGAGCTCTTCTAAATATAATACTACAGCAGTAGAGACAGAGCTCTAAATATAATACTACAGCAGTAGAGACAGAGCTCTAAATATAATACTACAGCAGTAGAGACAGAGCTCTAAATATAATACTACAGCAGTAGAGACAGAGCTCTAAATATAATACTTCAGCAGTAGAGACAGAGCTCTAAATATAATACTACAGCAGTAGAGACAGAGCTCTAAATATAATACTTCAGCAGTAGAGACAGAGCTCTAAATATAATACTTCAGCAGTAGAGACAGAGCTCTAAATATAATACTACAGCAGTAGAGACAGAGCTCTAAATATAATACTACAGCAGTAGAGACAGAGCTCTAAATATAATACTTCAGCAGTAGAGACAGAGCTCTAAATATAATACTACAGCAGTAGAGACAGAGCTCTAAATATAATACTTCAGCAGTAGAGACAGAGCTCTAAATATAATACTTCAGCAGTAGAGACAGAGCTCTAAATATAATACTACAGCAGTAGAGACAGAGCTCTAAATATAATACTTCAGCAGTAGAGACAGAGCTCTAAATATAATACTTCAGCAGTAGAGACAGAGCTCTAAATATAATACTACAGCAGTAGAGACAGAGCTCTAAATAGAATACTACAGCAGTAGAGACAGAGCTCTAAATATAATACTTCAGCAGTAGAGACAGAGCTCTAAATATAATACTACAGCAGTAGAGACAGAGCTCTAAATATAATACTTCAGCAGTAGAGACAGAGCTCTAAATATAATACTTCAGCAGTAGAGACAGAGCTCTAAATATAATACTACAGCAGTAGAGACAGAGCTCTAAATATAATACTACAGCAGTAGAGACAGAGCTCTAAATATAATACTACAGCAGTAGAGACAGAGCTCTAAATATAATACTACAGCAGTAGAGACAGAGCTCTAAATATAATACTACAGCAGTAGAGACAGAGCTCTAAATATAATACTACAGCAGTAGAGACAGAGCTCTAAATATAATACTACAGCAGTAGAGACAGAGCTCTAAATATAATACTTCAGCAGTAGAGACAGAGCTCTAAATATAATACTACAGCAGTAGAGACAGAGCTCTAAATATAATACTACAGCAGTAGAGACAGAGCTCTAAATATAATACTACAGCAGTAGAGACAGAGCTCTAAATATAATACTTCAGCAGTAGAGACAGAGCTCTAAATATAATACTACAGCAGTAGAGACAGAGCTCTAAATATAATACTACAGCAGTAGAGACAGAGCTCTAAATATAATACTACAGCAGTAGAGACAGAGCTCTAAATATAATACTACAGCAGTAGAGACAGAGCTCTAAATATAATACTTCAGCAGTAGAGACAGAGCTCTAAATATAATACTTCAGCAGTAGAGACAGAGCTCTAAATATAATACTTCAGCAGTAGAGACAGAGCTCTAAATATAATACTTCAGCAGTAGAGACAGAGCTCTAAATATAATACTTCAGCAGTAGAGACAGAGCTCTAAATATAATACTTCAGCAGTAGAGACAGAGCTCTAAATAGAATACTTCAGCAGTAGAGACAGAGCTCTAAATATAATACTTCAGCAGTAGAGACAGAGCTCTAAATATAATACTACAGCAGTAGAGACAGAGCTCTAAATATAATACTTCAGCAGTAGAGACAGAGCTCTAAATATAATACTTCAGCAGTAGAGACAGAGCTCTAAATATAATACTACAGCAGTAGAGACAGAGCTCTAAATATAATACTTCAGCAGTAGAGACAGAGCTCTAAATATAATACTTCAGCAGTAGAGACAGAGCTCTAAATATAATACTACAGCAGTAGAGACAGAGCTCTAAATATAATACTTCAGCAGTAGAGACAGAGCTCTAAATATAATACTACAGCAGTAGAGACAGAGCTCTAAATATAATACTTCAGCAGTAGAGACAGAGCTCTAAATATAATACTTCAGCAGTAGAGACAGAGCTCTAAATATAATACTTCAGCAGTAGAGACAGAGCTCTAAATAATACTTCAGCAGTAGAGACAGAGCTCTAAATATAATACTTCAGCAGTAGAGACAGAGCTCTAAATATAATACTTCAGCAGTAGAGACAGAGCTCTAAATATAATACTTCAGCAGTAGAGACAGAGCTCTAAATATAATACTTCAGCAGTAGAGACAGAGCTCTAAATATAATACTTCAGCAGTAGAGACAGAGCTCTAAATATAATACTTCAGCAGTAGAGACAGAGCTCTAAATATAATACTTCAGCAGTAGAGACAGAGCTCTAAATATAATACTACAGCAGTAGAGACAGAGCTCTAAATATAATACTTCAGCAGTAGAGACAGAGCTCTAAATATAATACTTCAGCAGTAGAGACAGAGCTCTAAATATAATACTACAGCAGTAGAGACAGAGCTCTAAATATAATACTGCAGCAGTAGAGACAGAGCTCTAAATATAATACTTCAGCAGTAGAGACAGAGCTCTAAATATAATACTACAGCAGTAGAGACAGAGCTCTAAATATAATACTTCAGCAGTAGAGACAGAGCTCTAAATATAATACTACAGCAGTAGAGACAGAGCTCTAAATATAATACTTCAGCAGTAGAGACAGAGCTCTAAATATAATACTTCAGCAGTAGAGACAGAGCTCTAAATAGAATACTTCAGCAGTAGAGACAGAGCTCTAAATGGAATACTTCAGCAGTAGAGACAGAGCTCTAAATATAATACTTCAGCAGTAGAGACAGAGCTCTAAATATAATACTTCAGCAGTAGAGACAGAGCTCTAAATATAATACTTCAGCAGTAGAGACAGAGCTCTAAATATAATACTACAGCAGTAGAGACAGAGCTCTAAATATAATACTTCAGCAGTAGAGACAGAGCTCTAAATGGAATACTTCAGCAGTAGAGACAGAGCTCTAAATAGAATACTACAGCAGTAGAGACAGAGCTCTAAATATAATACTACAGCAGTAGAGACAGAGCTCTAAATATAATACTACAGCAGTAGAGACAGAGCTCTAAATATAATACTACAGCAGTAGAGACAGAGCTCTAAATATAATACTACAGCAGTAGAGACAGAGCTCTAAATATAATACTTCAGCAGTAGAGACAGAGCTCTAAATATAATACTTCAGCAGTAGAGACAGAGCTCTAAATATAATACTACAGCAGTAGAGACAGAGCTCTAAATATAATACTACAGCAGTAGAGACAGAGCTCTAAATATAATACTACAGCAGTAGAGACAGAGCTCTAAATATAATACTACAGCAGTAGAGACAGAGCTCTAAATATAATACTACAGCAGTAGAGACAGAGCTCTAAATATAATACTACAGCAGTAGAGACAGAGCTCTAAATATAATACTACAGCAGTAGAGACAGAGCTCTAAATATAATACTACAGCAGTAGAGACAGAGCTCTAAATATAATACTACAGCAGTAGAGACAGAGCTCTAAATATAATACTTCAGCAGTAGAGACAGAGCTCTAAATATAATACTACAGCAGTAGAGACAGAGCTCTAAATATAATACTACAGCAGTAGAGACAGAGCTCTAAATATAATACTACAGCAGTAGAGACAGAGCTCTAAATAGAATACTACAGCAGTAGAGACAGAGCTCTAAATGGAATACTTCAGCAGTAGAGACAGAGCTCTAAATATAATACTACAGCAGTAGAGACAGAGCTCTAAATATAATACTACAGCAGTAGAGACAGAGCTCTAAATATAATACTTCAGCAGTAGAGACAGAGCTCTAAATAGAATACTACAGCAGTAGAGACAGAGCTCTAAATATAATACTACAGCAGTAGAGACAGAGCTCTAAATATAATACTTCAGCAGTAGAGACAGAGCTCTAAATATAATACTTCAGCAGTAGAGACAGAGCTCTAAATATAATACTTCAGCAGTAGAGACAGAGCTCTAAATATAATACTTCAGCAGTAGAGACAGAGCTCTAAATATAATACTACAGCAGCAGAGACAGAGCTCTAAATATAATACTTCAGCAGTAGAGACAGAGCTCTAAATATAATACTTCAGCAGTAGAGACAGAGCTCTAAATATAATACTACAGCAGTAGAGACAGAGCTCTAAATAGAATACTACAGCAGTAGAGACAGAGCTCTAAATATAATACTTCAGCAGTAGAGACAGAGCTCTAAATATAATACTACAGCAGTAGAGACAGAGCTCTAAATATAATACTTCAGCAGTAGAGACAGAGCTCTAAATATAATACTTCAGCAGTAGAGACAGAGCTCTAAATATAATACTACAGCAGTAGAGACAGAGCTCTAAATAGAATACTACAGCAGTAGAGACAGAGCTCTAAATATAATACTACAGCAGTAGAGACAGAGCTCTAAATATAATACTACAGCAGTAGAGACAGAGCTCTAAATATAATACTACAGCAGTAGAGACAGAGCTCTAAATATAATACTACAGCAGTAGAGACAGAGCTCTAAATATAATACTTCAGCAGTAGAGACAGAGCTCTAAATAGAATACTTCAGCAGTAGAGACAGAGCTCTAAATATAATACTACAGCAGTAGAGACAGAGCTCTAAATATAATACTACAGCAGTAGAGACAGAGCTCTAAATATAATACTACAGCAGTAGAGACAGAGCTCTAAATATAATACTACAGCAGTAGAGACAGAGCTCTAAATATAATACTACAGCAGTAGAGACAGAGCTCTAAATATAATACTACAGCAGTAGAGACAGAGCTCTAAATATAATACTACAGCAGTAGAGACAGAGCTCTAAATATAATACTACAGCAGTAGAGACAGAGCTCTAAATATAATACTTCAGCAGTAGAGACAGAGCTCTAAATATAATACTTCAGCAGTAGAGACAGAGCTCTAAATAGAATACTTCAGCAGTAGAGACAGAGCTCTAAATATAATACTTCAGCAGTAGAGACAGAGCTCTAAATAGAATACTTCAGCAGTAGAGACAGAGCTCTAAATATAATACTTCAGCAGTAGAGACAGAGCTCTAAATATAATACTTCAGCAGTAGAGACAGAGCTCTAAATATAATACTTCAGCAGTAGAGACAGAGCTCTAAATATAATACTACAGCAGTAGAGACAGAGCTCTAAATATAATACTTCAGCAGTAGAGACAGAGCTCTAAATGGAATACTTCAGCAGTAGAGACAGAGCTCTAAATATAATACTACAGCAGTAGAGACAGAGCTCTAAATATAATACTTCAGCAGTAGAGACAGAGCTCTAAATATAATACTTCAGCAGTAGAGACAGAGCTCTAAATATAATACTACAGCAGTAGAGACAGAGCTCTAAATATAATACTTCAGCAGTAGAGACAGAGCTCTAAATATAATACTACAGCAGTAGAGACAGAGCTCTAAATATAATACTACAGCAGTAGAGACAGAGCTCTAAATAGAATACTTCAGCAGTAGAGACAGAGCTCTAAATATAATACTACAGCAGTAGAGACAGAGCTCTAAATATAATACTACAGCAGTAGAGACAGAGCTCTAAATATAATACTTCAGCAGTAGAGACAGAGCTCTAAATATAATACTACAGCAGTAGAGACAGAGCTCTAAATAGAATACTACAGCAGTAGAGACAGAGCTCTAAATAGAATACTACAGCAGTAGAGACAGAGCTCTAAATAGAATACTACAGCAGTAGAGACAGAGCTCTAAATAGAATACTACAGCAGTAGAGACAGAGCTCTAAATATAATACTTCAGCAGTAGAGACAGAGCTCTAAATATAATACTACAGCAGTAGAGACAGAGCTCTAAATATAATACTACAGCAGTAGAGACAGAGCTCTAAATATAATACTACAGCAGTAGAGACAGAGCTCTAAATATAATACTACAGCAGTAGAGACAGAGCTCTAAATATAATACTACAGCAGTAGAGACAGAGCTCTAAATATAATACTACAGCAGTAGAGACAGAGCTCTAAATATAATACTTCAGCAGTAGAGACAGAGCTCTAAATATAATACTTCAGCAGTAGAGACAGAGCTCTAAATGGAATACTTCAGCAGTAGAGACAGAGCTCTAAATAGAATACTACAGCAGTAGAGACAGAGCTCTAAATATAATACTACAGCAGTCGAGACAGAGCTCTAAATATAATACTACAGCAGTAGAGACAGAGCTCTAAATATAATACTACAGCAGTAGAGACAGAGCTCTAAATGGAATACTTCAGCAGTAGAGACAGAGCTCTAAATAGAATACTACAGCAGTAGAGACAGAGCTCTAAATATAATACTACAGCAGTCGAGACAGAGCTCTAAATATAATACTACAGCAGTAGAGACAGAGCTCTAAATATAATACTACAGCAGTCGAGACAGAGCTCTAAATATAATACTTCAGCAGTAGAGACAGAGCTCTAAATAGAATACTACAGCAGTAGAGACAGAGCTCTAAATATAATACTTCAGCAGTAGAGACAGAGCTCTAAATATAATACTACAGCAGTCGAGACAGAGCTCTAAATATAATACTACAGCAGTAGAGACAGAGCTCTAAATAGAATACTACAGCAGTAGAGACAGAGCTCTAAATATAATACTTCAGCAGTAGAGACAGAGCTCTAAATAGAATACTACAGCAGTAGAGACAGAGCTCTAAATATAATACTTCAGCAGTAGAGACAGAGCTCTAAATATAATACTTCAGCAGTAGAGACAGAGCTCTAAATATAATACTACAGCAGTAGAGACAGAGCTCTAAATATAATACTACAGCAGTAGAGACAGAGCTCTAAATATAGAATACTACAGCAGTAGAGACAGAGCTCTAAATATAATACTACAGCAGTAGAGACAGAGCTCTAAATATAATACTACAGCAGTAGAGACAGAGCTCTAAATATAATACTACAGCAGTAGAGACAGAGCTCTAAATATAATACTTCAGCAGTAGAGACAGAGCTCTAAATAGAATACTACAGCAGTAGAGACAGAGCTCTAAATATAATACTTCAGCAGTAGAGACAGAGCTCTAAATATAATACTACAGCAGTCGAGACAGAGCTCTAAATATAATACTACAGCAGTAGAGACAGAGCTCTAAATATAATACTACAGCAGTAGAGACAGAGCTCTAAATATAATACTTCAGCAGTAGAGACAGAGCTCTAAATATAATACTACAGCAGTCGAGACAGAGCTCTAAATATAATACTACAGCAGTAGAGACAGAGCTCTAAATATAATACTACAGCAGTCGAGACAGAGCTCTAAATATAATACTTCAGCAGTAGAGACAGAGCTCTAAATAGAATACTACAGCAGTCGAGACAGAGCTCTAAATATAATACTACAGCAGTAGAGACAGAGCTCTAAATATAATACTACAGCAGTAGAGACAGAGCTCTAAATATAATACTACAGCAGTAGAGACAGAGCTCTAAATATAATACTACAGCAGTAGAGACAGAGCTCTAAATATAATACTTCAGCAGTAGAGACAGAGCTCTAAATATAATACTACAGCAGTAGAGACAGAGCTCTAAATATAATACTACAGCAGTAGAGACAGAGCTCTAAATATAATACTTCAGCAGTAGAGACAGAGCTCTAAATATAATACTGCAGCAGTAGAGACAGAGCTCTAAATGGAATACTACAGCAGTAGAGACAGAGCTCTAAATATAATACTACAGCAGTAGAGACAGAGCTCTAAATATAATACTTCAGCAGTAGAGACAGAGCTCTAAATATAATACTACAGCAGTAGAGACAGAGCTCTAAATATAATACTACAGCAGTAGAGACAGAGCTCTAAATATAATACTTCAGCAGTAGAGACAGAGCTCTAAATATAATACTACAGCAGTAGAGACAGAGCTCTAAATATAATACTTCAGCAGTAGAGACAGAGCTCTAAATATAATACTACAGCAGTAGAGACAGAGCTCTAAATAGAATACTACAGCAGTAGAGACAGAGCTCTAAATATAATACTACAGCAGTAGAGACAGAGCTCTAAATAGAATACTACAGCAGTAGAGACAGAGCTCTAAATATAATACTACAGCAGTAGAGACAGAGCTCTAAATATAATACTACAGCAGTAGAGACAGAGCTCTAAATATAATACTACAGCAGTAGAGACAGAGCTCTAAATATAATACTTCAGCAGTAGAGACAGAGCTCTAAATAGAATACTACAGCAGTAGAGACAGAGCTCTAAATATAATACTACAGCAGTAGAGACAGAGCTCTAAATATAATACTTCAGCAGTAGAGACAGAGCTCTAAATATAATACTTCAGCAGTAGAGACAGAGCTCTAAATATAATACTTCAGCAGTAGAGACAGAGCTCTAAATATAATACTTCAGCAGTAGAGACAGAGCTCTAAATATAATACTACAGCAGTAGAGACAGAGCTCTAAATATAATACTTCAGCAGTAGAGACAGAGCTCTAAATATAATACTTCAGCAGTAGAGACAGAGCTCTAAATATAATACTACAGCAGTAGAGACAGAGCTCTAAATAGAATACTACAGCAGTAGAGACAGAGCTCTAAATATAATACTTCAGCAGTAGAGACATAGCTCTAAATATAATACTACAGCAGCAGAGACAGAGCTCTAAATATAATACTTCAGCAGTAGAGACAGAGCTCTAAATATAATACTTCAGCAGTAGAGACAGAGCTCTAAATATAATACTACAGCAGTAGAGACAGAGCTCTAAATAGAATACTACAGCAGTAGAGACAGAGCTCTAAATATAATACTACAGCAGTCGAGACAGAGCTCTAAATATAATACTACAGCAGTAGAGACAGAGCTCTAAATATAATACTACAGCAGTAGAGACAGAGCTCTAAATATAATACTACAGCAGTAGAGACAGAGCTCTAAATATAATACTTCAGCAGTAGAGACAGAGCTCTAAATAGAATACTTCAGCAGTAGAGACAGAGCTCTAAATATAATACTACAGCAGTAGAGACAGAGCTCTAAATATAATACTACAGCAGTAGAGACAGAGCTCTAAATATAATACTACAGCAGTAGAGACAGAGCTCTAAATATAATACTACAGCAGTCGAGACAGAGCTCTAAATATAATACTACAGCAGTAGAGACAGAGCTCTAAATATAATACTACAGCAGTAGAGACAGAGCTCTAAATATAATACTACAGCAGTAGAGACAGAGCTCTAAATATAATACTACAGCAGTAGAGACAGAGCTCTAAATATAATACTTCAGCAGTAGAGACAGAGCTCTAAATATAATACTTCAGCAGTAGAGACAGAGCTCTAAATAGAATACTTCAGCAGTAGAGACAGAGCTCTAAATATAATACTTCAGCAGTAGAGACAGAGCTCTAAATAGAATACTTCAGCAGTAGAGACAGAGCTCTAAATATAATACTTCAGCAGTAGAGACAGAGCTCTAAATAGAATACTTCAGCAGTAGAGACAGAGCTCTAAATATAATACTTCAGCAGTAGAGACAGAGCTCTAAATATAATACTACAGCAGTCGAGACAGAGCTCTAAATATAATACTTCAGCAGTAGAGACAGAGCTCTAAATAGAATACTTCAGCAGTAGAGACAGAGCTCTAAATAGAATACTACAGCAGTAGAGACAGAGCTCTAAATATAATACTACAGCAGTAGAGACAGAGCTCTAAATATAATACTACAGCAGTAGAGACAGAGCTCTAAATATAATACTACAGCAGTAGAGACAGAGCTCTAAATATAATACTACAGCAGTAGAGACAGAGCTCTAAATATAATACTACAGCAGTAGAGACAGAGCTCTAAATATAATACTTCAGCAGTAGAGACAGAGCTCTAAATATAATACTACAGCAGTAGAGACAGAGCTCTAAATATAATACTACAGCAGTAGAGACAGAGCTCTAAATATAATACTACAGCAGTAGAGACAGAGCTCTAAATATAATACTACAGCAGTAGAGACAGAGCTCTAAATATAATACTACAGCAGTAGAGACAGAGCTCTAAATATAATACTACAGCAGTAGAGACAGAGCTCTAAATATAATACTACAGCAGTAGAGACAGAGCTCTAAATATAATACTACAGCAGTAGAGACAGAGCTCTAAATATAATACTACAGCAGTAGAGACAGAGCTCTAAATATAATACTTCAGCAGTAGAGACAGAGCTCTAAATATAATACTTCAGCAGTAGAGACAGAGCTCTAAATAGAATACTACAGCAGTAGAGACAGAGCTCTAAATATAATACTACAGCAGTAGAGACAGAGCTCTAAATATAATACTACAGCAGTAGAGACAGAGCTCTAAATATAATACTACAGCAGTAGAGACAGAGCTCTAAATATAATACTACAGCAGTAGAGACAGAGCTCTAAATATAATACTACAGCAGTAGAGACAGAGCTCTAAATATAATACTTCAGCAGTAGAGACAGAGCTCTAAATAGAATACTTCAGCAGTAGAGACAGAGCTCTAAATATAATACTTCAGCAGTAGAGACAGAGCTCTAAATATAATACTACAGCAGTCGAGACAGAGCTCTAAATATAATACTACAGCAGTAGAGACAGAGCTCTAAATATAATACTACAGCAGTCGAGACAGAGCTCTAAATATAATACTACAGCAGTCGAGACAGAGCTCTAAATATAATACTACAGCAGTCGAGACAGAGCTCTAAATATAATACTTCAGCAGTAGAGACAGAGCTCTAAATATAATACTACAGCAGTCGAGACAGAGCTCTAAATATAATACTACAGCAGTCGAGACAGAGCTCTAAATATAATACTTCAGCAGTAGAGACAGAGCTCTAAATATAATACTTCAGCAGTAGAGACAGAGCTCTAAATAGAATACTTCAGCAGTAGAGACAGAGCTCTAAATATAATACTTCAGCAGTAGAGACAGAGCTCTAAATATAATACTACAGCAGTAGAGACAGAGCTCTAAATATAATACTTCAGCAGTAGAGACAGAGCTCTAAATATAATACTTCAGCAGTAGAGACAGAGCTCTAAATATAATACTACAGCAGTAGAGACAGAGCTCTAAATATAATACTACAGCAGTAGAGACAGAGCTCTAAATATAATACTACAGCAGTAGAGACAGAGCTCTAAATATAATACTACAGCAGTAGAGACAGAGCTCTAAATATAATACTACAGCAGTAGAGACAGAGCTCTAAATATAATACTACAGCAGTAGAGACAGAGCTCTAAATATAATACTACAGCAGTAGAGACAGAGCTCTAAATATAATACTACAGCAGTAGAGACAGAGCTCTAAATATAATACTACAGCAGTAGAGACAGAGCTCTAAATATAATACTACAGCAGTAGAGACAGAGCTCTAAATATAATACTACAGCAGTAGAGACAGAGCTCTAAATATAATACTACAGCAGTAGAGACAGAGCTCTAAATATAATACTACAGCAGTAGAGACAGAGCTCTAAATATAATACTACAGCAGTAGAGACAGAGCTCTAAATATAATACTTCAGCAGTAGAGACAGAGCTCTAAATATAATACTACAGCAGTAGAGACAGAGCTCTAAATATAATACTACAGCAGTCGAGACAGAGCTCTAAATATAATACTACAGCAGTAGAGACAGAGCTCTAAATATAATACTACAGCAGTAGAGACAGAGCTCTAAATATAATACTTCAGCAGTAGAGACAGAGCTCTAAATATAATACTTCAGCAGTAGAGACAGAGCTCTAAATATAATACTACAGCAGTAGAGACAGAGCTCTAAATATAATACTACAGCAGTAGAGACAGAGCTCTAAATATAATACTACAGCAGTAGAGACAGAGCTCTAAATATAATACTACAGCAGTAGAGACAGAGCTCTAAATATAATACTACAGCAGTAGAGACAGAGCTCTAAATATAATACTACAGCAGTAGAGACAGAGCTCTAAATATAATACTACAGCAGTAGAGACAGAGCTCTAAATAGAATACTTCAGCAGTAGAGACAGAGCTCTAAATATAATACTACAGCAGTCGAGACAGAGCTCTAAATATAATACTACAGCAGTAGAGACAGAGCTCTAAATATAATACTACAGCAGTAGAGACAGAGCTCTAAATATAATACTACAGCAGTAGAGACAGAGCTCTAAATAATACTACAGCAGTAGAGACAGAGCTCTAAATATAATACTACAGCAGTAGAGACAGAGCTCTAAATATAATACTACAGCAGTCGAGACAGAGCTCTAAATATAATACTTCAGCAGTCGAGACAGAGCTCTAAATATAATACTTCAGCAGTAGAGACAGAGCTCTAAATATAATACTTCAGCAGTAGAGACAGAGCTCTAAATAGAATACTACAGCAGTAGAGACAGAGCTCTAAATATAATACTACAGCAGTAGAGACAGAGCTCTAAATATAATACTACAGCAGTAGAGACAGAGCTCTAAATATAATACTACAGCAGTAGAGACAGAGCTCTAAATATAATACTACAGCAGTAGAGACAGAGCTCTAAATAGAATACTTCAGCAGTAGAGACAGAGCTCTAAATATAATACTTCAGCAGTAGAGACAGAGCTCTAAATATAATACTACAGCAGTAGAGACAGAGCTCTAAATATAATACTTCAGCAGTAGAGACAGAGCTCTAAATATAATACTACAGCAGTCGAGACAGAGCTCTAAATATAATACTACAGCAGTAGAGACAGAGCTCTAAATATAATACTACAGCAGTAGAGACAGAGCTCTAAATATAATACTACAGCAGTAGAGACAGAGCTCTAAATAGAATACTACAGCAGTAGAGACAGAGCTCTAAATATAATACTTCAGCAGTAGAGACAGAGCTCTAAATATAATACTACAGCAGTAGAGACAGAGCTCTAAATAGAATACTACAGCAGTAGAGACAGAGCTCTAAATAGAATACTTCAGCAGTAGAGACAGAGCTCTAAATATAATACTTCAGCAGTAGAGACAGAGCTCTAAATATAATACTACAGCAGTAGAGACAGAGCTCTAAATATAATACTTCAGCAGTAGAGACAGAGCTCTAAATATAATACTTCAGCAGTAGAGACAGAGCTCTAAATAGAATACTTCAGCAGTAGAGACAGAGCTCTAAATATAATACTACAGCAGTAGAGACAGAGCTCTAAATATAATACTACAGCAGTAGAGACAGAGCTCTAAATATAATACTACAGCAGTAGAGACAGAGCTCTAAATATAATACTACAGCAGTAGAGACAGAGCTCTAAATATAATACTACAGCAGTAGAGACAGAGCTCTAAATAGAATACTTCAGCAGTAGAGACAGAGCTCTAAATATAATACTTCAGCAGTAGAGACAGAGCTCTAAATATAATACTACAGCAGTAGAGACAGAGCTCTAAATATAATACTTCAGCAGTAGAGACAGAGCTCTAAATATAATACTTCAGCAGTAGAGACAGAGCTCTAAATGGAATACTTCAGCAGTAGAGACAGAGCTCTAAATATAATACTACAGCAGTAGAGACAGAGCTCTAAATATAATACTACAGCAGTAGAGACAGAGCTCTAAATGGAATACTACAGCAGTAGAGACAGAGCTCTAAATAGAATACTTCAGCAGTAGAGACAGAGCTCTAAATATAATACTACAGCAGTAGAGACAGAGCTCTAAATAGAATACTTCAGCAGTAGAGACAGAGCTCTAAATATAATACTACAGCAGTAGAGACAGAGCTCTAAATGGAATACTTCAGCAGTAGAGACAGAGCTCTAAATGGAATACTACAGCAGTAGAGACAGAGCTCTAAATATAATACTTCAGCAGTAGAGACAGAGCTCTAAATGGAATACTTCAGCAGTAGAGACAGAGCTCTAAATGGAATACTTCAGCAGTAGAGACAGAGCTCTAAATGGAATACTACAGCAGTAGAGACAGAGCTCTAAATGGAATACTACAGCAGTAGAGACAGAGCTCTAAATGGAATACTACAGCAGTAGAGACAGAGCTCTAAATGGAATACTTCAGCAGTAGAGACAGAGCTCTAAATATAATACTTCAGCAGTAGAGACAGAGCTCTAAATAGAATACTACAGCAGTAGAGACAGAGCTCTAAATAGAATACTTCAGCAGTAGAGACAGAGCTCTAAATAGAATACTACAGCAGTAGAGACAGAGCTCTAAATAGAATACTACAGCAGTAGAGACAGAGCTCTAAATAGAATACTACAGCAGTAGAGACAGAGCTCTAAATAGAATACTACAGCAGTAGAGACAGAGCTCTAAATATAATACTTCAGCAGTAGAGACAGAGCTCTAAATATAATACTACAGCAGTAGAGACAGAGCTCTAAATATAATACTACAGCAGTAGAGACAGAGCTCTAAATGGAATACTACAGCAGTAGAGACAGAGCTCTAAATGGAATACTTCAGCAGTAGAGACAGAGCTCTAAATATAATACTTCAGCAGTAGAGACAGAGCTCTAAATATAATACTACAGCAGTAGAGACAGAGCTCTAAATAGAATACTACAGCAGTAGAGACAGAGCTCTAAATAGAATACTTCAGCAGTAGAGACAGAGCTCTAAATATAATACTTCAGCAGTCGAGACAGAGCTCTAAATATAATACTTCAGCAGTAGAGACAGAGCTCTAAATATAATACTTCAGCAGTAGAGACAGAGCTCTAAATATAATACTACAGCAGTAGAGACAGAGCTCTAAATATAATACTACAGCAGTAGAGACAGAGCTCTAAATGGAATACTACAGCAGTAGAGACAGAGCTCTAAATGGAATACTTCAGCAGTAGAGACAGAGCTCTAAATATAATACTTCAGCAGTAGAGACAGAGCTCTAAATATAATACTACAGCAGTAGAGACAGAGCTCTAAATATAATACTACAGCAGTAGAGACAGAGCTCTAAATATAATACTTCAGCAGTAGAGACAGAGCTCTAAATATAATACTACAGCAGTAGAGACAGAGCTCTAAATATAATACTTCAGCAGTAGAGACAGAGCTCTAAATATAATACTACAGCAGTAGAGACAGAGCTCTAAATATAATACTACAGCAGTAGAGACAGAGCTCTAAATATAATACTACAGCAGTAGAGACAGAGCTCTAAATATAATACTTCAGCAGTAGAGACAGAGCTCTAAATAGAATACTACAGCAGTAGAGACAGAGCTCTAAATATAATACTACAGCAGTAGAGACAGAGCTCTAAATATAATACTACAGCAGTAGAGACAGAGCTCTAAATAGAATACTTCAGCAGTAGAGACAGAGCTCTAAATATAATACTACAGCAGTAGAGACAGAGCTCTAAATAGAATACTTCAGCAGTAGAGACAGAGCTCTAAATAGAATACTACAGCAGTAGAGACAGAGCTCTAAATATAATACTTCAGCAGTAGAGACAGAGCTCTAAATAGAATACTTCAGCAGTAGAGACAGAGCACTAAATAGAATACTTCAGCAGTAGAGACAGAGCTCTAAATGGAATACTACAGCAGTAGAGACAGAGCTCTAAATAGAATACTTCAGCAGTAGAGACAGAGCTCTAAATGGAATACTACAGCAGTAGAGACAGAGCTCTAAATGGAATACTTCAGCAGTAGAGACAGAGCTCTAAATATAATACTTCAGCAGTAGAGACAGAGCTCTAAATATAATACTACAGCAGTAGAGACAGAGCTCTAAATAGAATACTACAGCAGTAGAGACAGAGCTCTAAATAGAATACTTCAGCAGTAGAGACAGAGCTCTAAATAGAATACTACAGCAGTAGAGACAGAGCTCTAAATAGAATACTACAGCAGTAGAGACAGAGCTCTAAATAGAATACTACAGCAGTAGAGACAGAGCTCTAAATATAATACTTCAGCAGTAGAGACGGAGCTCTACATAGAATATCATCTCCAGAATATCTGGGAGTGTCTCATTAGAATCAACAACAGGCTACAGAACTGGAGATTACCATCAGACACAAACAAACAAGAGGTTGTGAGATTGAATGTGCTTCATGTAGAGCAGTGGTTCTCAATGATTCGTTTCAGTGGTCATGTGTCCACACTTTCAACAATTAGGAGTCTGTTGATTCACCTCAGTAATTTGATCAGTTCAATTATTTTCCCTTCTCTTTATGTTACTTTAAAATACTGCTGCATGTCTACAAATCACTCAATGGCCTTTGACCAAAATACATTTCTGACCTGCTTCCACCATATAAACCTGCCAGAGCCTTAAGGTCACCTGGGAGCGGTCTAATTATTCCCAGAGTTAAAACAAAACATGGTGAGGCAGCGTTCAGTTATTATGCTACACACAGCTGGAATACACTTCCAGATGATCTCAGACACGCCCAAACTCTGACCCTAACCCCTAACCCTAACCCCTAACCCTAACCCTAACCGCCCCAACTCTGACCCTAACCCCTAACCCTAACCCTAACCCCCAACCCCTAACCCTAACCCCTAACCCCTAACCCCTAACCCTAACCCTAACCCCTAACCCCTAACCCTAACCCCTAACCCTAACCCTAACCGCCCAAACTCTGACCGCTTTTAAAACTAGGCTGAAAACATTTATGTTCTGCACCGCATATGCACTTTGATTTTAATCCCAGCATATTATTCCCGTTTTATTGTATGTCTTATTCAGTATTTATGTAAAGCACTTTGAATTGCCTCTGTGTATGAAATGTGCTATATGCCTTGCCTTGCCAGGGGTCCCCCGGGCCAAATTAAAAAAATAAGACAGACAGAACGACAGAACCCTGCAGGTTGAACGACTTTCACAGCGAACGGCACGTAACCCTATGGTACCCTGCAGATTGGATATTACAGAAGCATAAACCCGCTGAAATATAAATGTTAATTGGTTCATGTAAATGTAATCGTACATGTTGTGTTTACTTATTGTGTGTACGTTGAATTGTGATTGAATTAACAGTTCCTCAATTGCATATGCATCATGTTTTTACTAAGACAGAGATAGAAGGGTTCTCATTGGCTGAGAGATAAACAGACGGCTGGGATAATGTGGACGGATCGACAGACAGAGACGGACGGACCTTTCCATCCCTTCCTGGGGTCCCCATCAGCGCTCCCCAGATTTGGAAGGAGTATCTGAGCTGGGGGATATGCAGCTGCTCCACTTTCACCCCCAAATCTGCCTCCAGACGCTCCACCACCTGGAGAAACACACACTCTTCAGTTACCAGCCCTCTCCATCCTTCACTTTATCATACATCTGTCTCCCTCCATCTTCTCATCTCTCTGCCCCTGTCCTTCCTCCTTCCTCACTCTGTAGCTCCACCTCTTCCTTCTTTCTCTCTGTAGCTCCGCCTCTTCCCTCCTTCTCTCACCTCTCTCTGTGCCTGCAGGAGTTGCTCGGCAACGGGAGACACGAGCGGGGAGCCCCCATCATGAGGCACAGAAAAAAACCTCAACTTCCTCAGGTCCACCTCAGAGGAGAGAGACAGCCTACAGACACAGAGAGGAGAGTCAGTACAGCCTAGACACAGAGAGGAGAGTCAGTACAGCCTACAGACACAGAGAGGAGAATCAGTACAGCCTACAGACACAGGGAGGAGAGTCAGTACAGCCTACAGACACAGGGAGGAGTCAGTACAGCCTACAGACACAGAGAGGGGTGTCAGTACAGCCTACAGACACAGAGAGGAGAATCAGTACAGCCTACAGACACAGGGAGGAGAGTCAGTACAGCCTACAGACACAGAGAGGAGAATCAGTACAGCCTACAGACACAGAGAGGAGAATCAGTACAGCCTACAGACACAGGGAGGAGAGTCAGTACAGCCTACAGACACAGAGAGGAGTCAGTACAGCCTACAGACACAGGGAGGAGAGTCAGTACAGCCTACAGACACAGGGAGGAGAGTCAGTACAGCCTACAGACACAGGGAGGAGAGTCAGTACAGCCTACAGACACAGGGAGGAGTCAGTACAGCCTACAGACACATGGAGGAGAGTCAGTACAGCCTACAGACACAGAGAGGAGAGTCAGTACAGCCTACAGACACAGGGAGGAGAGTCAGTACAGCCTACAGACACAGAGAGGAGTCAGTACAGCCTACAGACACAGGGAGGAGAGTCAGTACAGCCTACAGACACAGGGAGGAGAGTCAGTACAGCCTACAGACACAGGGAGGAGAGTCAGTACAGCCTACAGACACAGAGAGGAGAGTCAGTACAGCCTACAGACACAGGGAGGAGAGTCAGTACTGTAGCAGCAGGGAGTTTTGATGTTTATTGTATTGCAGTGTAGTTGTATTGTAGCAGCAGGGAGTTTTAATGTGTATTGTATTGCAGTGTAGTTGTATTGTAGCAGCAGGGAGTTTTGATGTGTATTGTATTGCAGTGTAGTTGTATGGTAGCAGCAGATGAGTACTTTTCTGCATTGGGTCCTGCTATGATCCTGAGCAGGGGGAGGAGATCTTCAGCATAGCGACACAAGGGTCCTGTACACAGGAAGTTCTGCTGCTGCTCTGACGCGGGGGGGTACTGTCCCTCATTACACACCACACCTGAGAGTACAGCACAGTCAATTCTACACACACATGTGCACACACACACACACACACACACACACAGTCCCTCTTACACACACACATGCACATACACACACACTCACTCCCTCCCTCCCTCTCACAAACACACACACATTCCCTGTCCCTCACACACACACACACACACAGAAGGGGTGGACATACCTGGTGTGGGTTTGTGGCCGAAGATGCCGTTAAAGAAGGCAGGCAAGCGGATACTGCCCCCAATATCTGAGCCCACACCGATGACTGAGCCCCCACTCGCCAAAAGACTGCCCTCCCCTCCTGAGAAAGAATGAGAGGGAGGAGTTCAGTGGTCTAGGGTGTACTATGAGGTGGTGTAGGGGTGTATTAAATGGTGTAGGGTGTACTATGAAGTGGTGTAGGGCTGTATTAGATGGTGTAGGGTGTACTATGAGGTGGTGTACGGGTGTATCAGATGGTGTAGGGTGTACTATGAGGTGGTGTAGGGGTGTATTAGATGGTGTAGCATGTACTATGAGGTGGTGAGGGGTGTATTAGGTGGTGTAGGGTGTACTATGAGGTGGTGTAGGGGTGTATTAGGTGGTGTAGGGTGTACAATGAGGTGGTGTGTGGGGTGTATTAGGTGGTGTAGGGTGTACTGTGAGGTGGTGTAGGGGTGTATTAGATGGTGTAGCATGTACTATGAGGTGGTGTCGGGGTGTATTAGGTGGTGTATGGTGTACTATGAGGTGGTGTAGGGGTGTATTAGATGGTGTAGGGTGTACTATGAGGTGGTGTAGGGGTGTATTAGATGGTGTAGGGTGTACTGTGAGGTGGTGTAGGGGTGTATTAGATGGTGTAGCATGTACTATGAGGTGGTGTAGGGGTGTATAGATCATTCCATCCTCCTGTCGTCCCTGTCTGCAGCGGGGATCGGCGGCTCGGCCCTGGCCTGGATTAAGTCCTACCTCTCCGAACGCTCCTCCCAGGTTGCCTGGGCTGGTAAAGTATCGGCACCCCGTCCCCTTATCACAGGAGTCCCCGTGTTTGCCTTTTTAGGATTGTTTTAACGCACGTGTTACTAGTTCGGAAATGCACTATGTACGTCGCTCTGGATAAGAGCGTCTGCTAAATGTCTATAATGTAATGTAATGTGTATTAGGTGGTGTAGGGTGTACTATGAGGTGGTGTAGGGGTGTATTATATGGTGTAGGGTGTACTGTGAGGTGGTGTAGGGGTGTATTAGATGGTGTAGGGTGTACTGTGAGGTGGTGTAGGGGTGTATTAGATGGTGTAGCATGTACTATGAGGTGGTGTAGGGGTGTATTAGATGGTGTAGCATGTACTATGAGGTGGTGTAGGGGTGTATTAGATGGTGTAGGGGGTGTACTGTGAGGTGGTGTAGGTGTGTATTAGATGGTGTAGCATGTACTATGAGGTGGTGAGGGGTGTATTAGGTGGTGTAGGGTGTACTATGAGGTGGTGTAGGGGTGTATTAGATGGTGTAGGGTGTACTATGAGGTGGTGTAGGGGTGTATTAGATGGTGTAGGGTGTACTGTGAGGTGGTGAGGGGTGTATTAGGTGGTGTAGGGTGTACTATGAGGTGGTGTAAGGGTGTATTAGATGGTGTAGCATGTACTATGAGGTGGTGTAGGGGTGTATTAGATGGTGTAGGGTGTACTGTGAGGTGGTGTAGGGGTGTATTAGATGGTGTAGGGTGTACTATGAGGTGGTGTAGGGGTGTATTAGATGGTGTAGCATGTACTATGAGGTGGTGTAGGGGTGTATTAGGTGGTGTAGTGTGTACTATGAGGTGGTGTAGGGGTGTATTAGATGGTGTAGCATGTACTATGAGGTGGTGTAGGGGTGTATTAGGTGGTGTAGGGTGTACTGTGAGGTGGTGTAGGGGTGTATTAGGTGGTGTAGGGTGTATATGGTTACCGGAGCTCCCTCCAGGTATGTGCTCAGTATTGTAGGGGTTCTTGGTGACGCCGTACAGGCGGTTATGAGACTCCAGCCACATGCACAGCTCGCTGCAGTTTGTGACTCCCAGCGGAATCGCCCCCGCCCTCTTCAGCAGCGCTACAGGGGGGGCGTCGCCCTCTGAAACCACACCCCTCCTCGACAGCAGTCCTGTGGAGTTTGGCATGCCTGGGGGGGAGGGGCGAGGGGGGGTGATTACACCCACAAGGCTGGATTTTATGAGGATGCATATACATGCGTGCAAACACACGCACACACGCAGACACACACACACACGCACACACACACACGCACAATATAATTAAGAATTATTGGTGCCCTTGATAAAGATGCTAAAAAGACAGAGAACAAGTAAGACCATTACTGGGAAACATTTTCCCATTTGTGGAAAATATTGTACTTCTTTGGCTCAATAGAATCAACCAAAATAACACATATTTGGGAGTATACATCAGCAACAATGACAAAAAAAACTGGTTTAACTGTTGTTGAAAGAGCCAGATAGCACAGACAGACACACGATACCCTGCAGATTGAAGGACGCAGACAAGCAGGCAGACAGACAGTACCCTGCAGGTTGAACGACTCTTTGACAGACAGACGGACGGATGGACAGACAGAACGACAGAACCCTGCAGGTTGAACGACTCTTTCACAGTGAACGGCATACGGTACCCTGCAGATTGAACAACTCTTTGACAGACAAACAGATGGACAGACTGTACCCTGCAGGTTGAAGGACTCTTTGACAGACAAACAGATGGACAGACTGTACCCTGCAGGTTGAAGGACTCTTTGACAGACAGACGGTACCCTGCAGGTTGAAGGACTCTTTGACAGACAGACAGACGGTACCCTGCAGGTTGAAGGACTCTTTGACAGACAGACAGACAGACAGACAGACGGTACCCTGCAGGTTGAAGGACTCTTTGACAGACAGACAGACAGACGGTACCCTGCAGGTTGAAGGACTCTTTGACAGACAGACAGACAGACAGACAGACGGTACCCTGCAGGTTGAAGGACTCTTTGACAGACAGACAGACAGACGGTACCCTGCAGGTTGAAGGACTCTTTGACAGACAGACAGACAGACGGTACCCTGCAGGTTGAAGGACTCTTTGACAGTGAACGGAACGCCCAGCAGGGGGAGCCGATGCTGCAGAGCCTCCTCTCCTCCCGTCTCCTCCTGTACCAGCCTGTCTGCATCAGCAGCTTCCTGTAGAGCTGCACTGAACCTGCACACACACAGACACACACACACACACGCACGCACAGTCAGATTCACAACACTACACAAACAGTACACACACACAACACTAAACACACTACACACAGTAAACAAACAGTACACACACACAACACACTGTACAAACACCACATAAACACATAACACACAATAGAGGAAAAAAAGAGAAAAGCACTACAAAAAACACAAAATACACATCTCTGCAGAGGGGTCAAACACATGCATGAAATACACACTTATCTCTGCAGAGGGGTCAAACACATGCATGAAATACACTTATCTCACTTATACACCGGTCATGGTCAAGTGGTGCAACCAGCTATTTTACATTTAAAAACATTGGAACTGAAAAGTTAAGTCGTAAACACAACTATAACACCTGATATAATATATACAAATACTTTTTACAGTTAAAATGTTTTATGGTACTTTGTAATAAAAGTACCATAAATAAGCTATTTAAAGGGGAATTCATGATGTGTTATGTATTTTATACCTTACAATGAATCATATTTACTTGTTCTCAGTTGTGGGAAATAAATTTAAAGTATATTTTGTTTAATTAATATACAGCTGCACCATTTGACATTTTTTGGGTGGTAAAATCATAAATCTTGTTAATCTTGTGGACTTCAATATGCATTTTTAAATACATTTTCCCTGTGAAAAAACCTTGTCATTGACCCAGAGACTGACCTGTCCTTAACCATGGCGTTAATCAGGGGGTTGACCTCCTGGATACGATCGATGTAGGCCTGCACAACCTCTACACTCATTACCTGGGGGGAGAAATCCAGCCCATTGTTGATATAGTCAGTAGTTAACCCATATAACATATAGGGCGGCAGTGTAGTACAGTGGTTAAGGAACTGGGTTTGTAACCAAAAGGTCGCAGGTTCGAGTCCGTACGTAGACACTGTGCTTTGTGTAACCCTTGAGCAAGGTCACCTGAATTGCTTCAGTATATATATAGCTGTAAATGGATATATATGTAAAAAAAAAAAAAAAAAATGCTGTAAAAGTCCGCTGGATAAGAGCGTCTGCTAAATGCCTATAATGTAATGTAATGTAATAACATTGCTACAGCATGTACAACACTACAGACAATATTATAGTTAGTGTCCGGTTATGGGAGCCTGTACAACACTACAGATATTATTATACAGTTACACAGTATCAGGTTATCTGAAGATATATTCAAATCAGGTGTTCCACTGCTTATTTGGCAAACAATCCTATGTTGCTCTTTGGAAATGTGTGCACAACCACAAGTTGCAACACATGACAAACAAAAAATATATATTTCAACAAAAACTACACTAAACATTAGACTACACTCACATTATCAACAAGAGAGAGAGGTCTTTCAAATTAGGAGTTTCCATCAAGGCACCATTTTGAAATATTTTGATAACCCAAATAAATGCTACACATTTAGTCTCCTGTTGTAGTGCCTATTAATGTTATTCAAAGTACTGTCTGTTTCAACAATGACATATAACCGCGATGTTGTTATAGGAGGGTGGCAGTGTTGCATAATAGGTCGTAGGGCTTGTAACCGGGATTGTAGGTTCAATTCCCAAACGAGACACTACCCTTGAACAAGGTAGATTACTTAAACCTGAATTACTTATCCGGCCCTGGATAAGAGTGGCTGTAAAATGTAACGTAAATATAATTATAGAAACTACTCAACGTGAGAAATGATTCTCCTAAAGCCATCACAAAGAGCCGGTAACACCGAATGGTGTCATTTCCGTCGCTCTATATCCAGTACACAGGTTAATCTCCGGAGTTTTTAATGAGTAAATTCCCAACAATTGAGCGCATTGTGGAAGTTTTAAATACACAATCCAGAAAAGCATACTCGCACTAAACGAAACTAACGTGATCTACATACATTTAAACACTGGGGACAGCTATTCAATCTCACGGACCACCTGTCAAACGCACAACGTTCACTGAGAAGTAAACAGAAACTCCAAGCACACGCCTCCCAAATAAAAATAGTAGGCTATAGCCTAACACAGACTGTTTTAAAATAGCAGTCGTACGAAGCTATATTTTACAAAATATCAAATAAATAACGAATTTACACACGTGATACCATACCTAATTTTAAATTTAGTATAATAAGAACTGAACATTTATAAGCACCTCCTTTCGACGTATCTTTTGCGCGAGCTGTACCCCAGAGAACATCAGTAGTGGGTTTGTGATTGGCGGGAGTCTCGAGCGCCCGTGAGACCGCCGGGGTGCGAGCAACTGAAAGAGGGTGACCAGAAACCCCATAAAGGTGCGCAACGCCCGGGATAAGAACCATTCTAAACGGGTCAGCGCCATGCCAAACGACTCGGGCCCCCTTTCCAATCCGAAAAGATGCTAGCCTCTTCGTGCTTACTCCCCCTCGATTGGAGGAGGGAATCCACAAAGTGACCCGGATATAAGATGGTCGCCGCCAAGTAGGCTATTTATTTTTATTGTTTGGTTGCCGCCACGGGCATTCTAATCCAAATGAAGCGAGTGGAGGGTTTATCTACACTCCCACAATCCCTCGATGTTCCTCTCTCCACTCGAGCTAACAAAAAGCACCCATCAGAGTTGCAGGTATGGGTGTTTCTTGACGCAGGCAGAACTTCATGCTTCTGACCAATCCTATTTGTCCCCAGAACAGCCCGTCAAGATTTAACCCTGTGAGTCCAATCGCAATCGAATAACTGAATTGACTGTGAACCACCTGTTCTATTGTCGATAGTTCTGTAAGATAAATAGTTTATATGTCATATAAAATATTACATGAACAATAAAATGAAAAGGGTGAAAATTTTGGCACAATTGGTTAAAGCGATTCTTTACATGGAGATCACAGAATAGGCTAATATATGACGGAAAAAGGGTCAATTACATTCAGAGTTAAAGTGAGAGACGCCGCCTAGTGGAAATAAATACATTCTAAGTAGCCTACCGTTGTCAAGGCCGTTCGAGGAATAATATTCAACTCATCTATTTTGGTTTCTTCAATAAACGAACAGTATATAATTTACTTAATTCACTTATTATTGGTTAGATTATAACTTAACACTGAAATATGAATTTGAGTATTTTTTAGTTTATTATCATTGCGGTATCAATTGTTGCACAGTAGCCTGTTTGAATGTGAATTCTTTTTTAAACTAAACTTCAGCAAAATGAGAAATGGTGTCACTTATAGCTACTTAGTTATGTTTAGGAATGTTTTAAAGTAGTAAAATAGCAAATATATAGTTTTTAGTACAACCATATGCCACAATCAGGTCTAGAAATGGCATAACAGACAGATTTGATATCAATTGTAGGCTACTCATATGTAATTTGGATGAGGTGTGTATTATTGTACTTATGTACTTGTAAACTTAGAACAACCCCAAGTCCAATTCTGTATCTAATGACTTTTATTCCTGAAACTAGACACTAGTAAGTTGCATACTAATCATTTTTTAAAATCTAGATATTGAACTCATTTTACTTCCTCATTTATAGAATGACCCATATTACATTACATTACATTATAGGCATTTAGCAGACGCTCTTATCCAGAGCGACTTACATACTTCTTATTACATTTTATCCATTCATACAGCTGGATATATACTGAAGCAATGCAGGTTAAGTACCTTGCTCCAAGGGTAACAACGGCAGTGTCCTACCTACCTGCAACACAACCTTTCAAGTAGTTAAGTCCAGTTCCTTAACTACACTACTACACACCCTGCCGCCCCCTATACAAACAGCCATATCATGTTTTAATTACAAACACATCTAAATATCCTTTATTAATGATCAGATGTCAATGGTTTGGCTTTACTGTTTCAAAGGGAAAAGGAAAAGTTCTGACAAAGATAACTAAAAACCCATTTTAAATTATAAAATTTGCAGAAGTGAACTTTGTAAATCAAACTGAGCTTAATGGACTGAATTAGGCGTAAATCAGAATGAATGTGTAGGGAACATTTTGCATGTAATTTATGCAGACAAAAACAGTGATTGGACTCGGGGGGAAAAAATGTGTCTTTTTCAGATTTATGCCTCTTCTGGGTGGGGTGATGGCTGAGAGCCTCTGGTCAAAGACAAAAACAATCACTCTGCAGATGATAAATGAGAGTAATGGTAACACAGTGGATTGAGTGATCACAGAGTTGAGAGTAATGGTAACACAGTGGATTGAATGATCACAGTGTTGAGAGTAATGGTAACACAGTGGATTGAGTGATCACAGAGTTGAGAGTAATGGTAACACAGTGGATTGAGTGATCACAGAGTTGACAGTACTGGTAACACAGTGGACTGAATGGTCACAGAGTTGATAGTAATGGTAACACAGTAGATTGAATGATCACAGAGTTGACAGTACTGGTAACACAGTGGACTGGATGACCACAGAGTTTAGAGTAATGGTAACACAGTGGATTGAATGATCACAGAGTTGAGAGTAATGGTAACACAGTGGATTGAATGATCACAGAGTTGACAGTACTGGTAACACAGTGGATTGAATGATCACAGAGTTGACAGTAATGGTAACACAGTGGATTGAATGATCACAGAGTTGACAGTAATGGTAACACAGTGGACTGAATGGTCACAGAGTTGATATTAATGGTAACACAGTGGATTGAATGACCACAGAGTTGAGAGTAATGGTAACACAGTGGATTGAATGATCACAGAGTTGAGAGTAATGGTAACACAGTGGATTGAATGATCACAGAGTTGACAGTAATGGTAACACAGTGGACTGAATGGTCACAGAGTTGATATTAATGGTAACACAGTGGATTGAATGACCACAGAGTTGAGAGTAATGGTAACACATTGGATTGAATGATCACAGAGTTGCGAGTAATGGTAACACAGTGGATTGAATGATCACAGAGTTGAGAGTGATGGTAACACAGTGGATTGAATGATCACAGAGTTGACAGTAATGGTAACACAGTGGACTGAATGGTCACAGAGTTTATATTAATGGTAACACAGTGGATTGAATGACCACAGAGTTGACAGTAATGGTAACACAGTGGATTGAATGATCACAGAGTTGACAGTAATGGTAACACAGTGGACTGAATGGTCACAGAGTTGGTCTAGAGTTGCTCTATGCACTAGTGTCTATTGTATAACTGTCCTATGCACTAGTCTCTATTGTATAACCATCCTATGCACTAGTCTCTATGGTATAACTGTCCTATGCACTAGTCTCTATTGTATAACTGTCCTATGCACTAGTCTCTATTGTATAACTGTCCTATGCACTAGTCTCTATTGTATAACTGTCCTATGCACTAGTCTCTATTGTATAACTGTCCTATGCACTAGTCACTATTGTATAACCATCCTATGCACTAGTCTCTATGGTATAACTGTCCTATGCACTAGTCTCTATTGTATAACTGTCCTATGCACGAGTCACTATTGTATAACCATCCTATGCACTAGTCTCTATGGTATAACTGTCCTATGCACTAGTCTCTATGGTATAACTGTCCTATGCACTAGTCTCTATTGTATAACCATCCTATGCACTAGTCTCTATTGTATAACCATCCTATGCACTAGTCTCTATGGTATAACTGTCCTATGCACTAGTCTCTATTGTATAACTGTCCTATGCACTAGTCACTATTGTATAACCATCCTATGCACTAGTCTCTATGGTATAACTGTCCTATGCACTAGTCTCTATTGTATAACCATCCTATGCACTAGTCTCTATGGTATAACTGTCCTATGCACTAGTCTCTATTGTATAACCATCCTATGCACTAGTCTCTATTGTATAACCATCCTATGCACTAGTGTCTATTGTATAACTGTCCTATGCACTAGTCTCTATTGTATAACTGTCCTATGCACTAGTCACTATTGTATAACCATCCTATGCACTAGTCTCTATGGTATAACTGTCCTATGCACTAGTCTCTATTGTATAACCATCCTATGCACTAGTCTCTATGGTATAACTGTCCTATGCACTAGTCTCTATTGTATAACCATCCTATGCACTAGTCTCTATTGTATAACCATCCTATGCACTAGTGTCTATTGTATAACTGTCCTATGCACTAGTCTCTATTGTATAACTGTCCTATGCACTAGTCACTATTGTATAACCATCCTATGCACTAGTCTCTATTGTATAACTGTCCTATGCACTAGTCTCTATTGTATAACCATCCTATGCACTAGTCTCTATTGTATAACCATCCTATGCACTAGTCTCTATGGTATAACTGTCCTATGCACTAGTCTCTATTGTATAACCATCCTATGCACTAGTGTCTATTGTATAACTGTCCTATGCACTAGTCTCTATTGTATAACTGTCCTATGCACTAGTCTCTATTGTATAACCATCCTATGCACTAGTCTCTATTGTATAACCATCCTATGCACTAGTCTCTATTGTATAACCATCCTATGCACTAGTCTCTATTGTATAACCATCCTATGCACTAGTCTCTATTGTATAACTGTCCTATGCACTAGTCTCTATTGTATAACCATCCTATGCACTAGTCTCTATTGTATAACTGTCCTATGCACTAGTCTCTATTGTATAACCATCCTATGCACTAGTCTCTATTGTATAACTGTCCTATGCACTAGTCTCTATTGTATAACCATCCTATGCACTAGTCTCTATTGTATAACTGTCCATTCCTACTTGTTGTTGTTGTAGTAAGGTATGATTGGATCTTGTGTCACGTGCCAGCTATATCCTGATGCCATATTTCTCTGTCTTGCTGGGCCTGTACTTCCTGAAGGGACAATGGCCTCTGAAAGGAACCAATCATGCATCCACTTGACTTCTATGGAGGCATAACTGTGTTAAAATTCAAATGAAAATGCAAATTGGCAATTGGGCTTGTCCACAGAAACCCCCACAGAATACCTCATGCTGGGCCCACAGTGTTTTCTCAGTGTTTCACCAGTAATTCATCCACTGTGACTTCTATGGAGGCATAATCGTTAGATCTAAAAAACATTGGAGCATGTTCAGTGTATAAAGCTGATACTACATTGGAGCATGTTCAGAGATGTGTATAGACTCTAAATTGCGTGGACTAAAAAGCAATCCAACCTGAATTGAATAAGAATCATGGGAGGGCTATAAAGATTAAGAATATTAACTTTTTATCTAAAAAGTTAACCTTTGTAAGACTGAAAATGATTGACCCTTTGTATTATCAGTGATAAACCCTGGGTTACTGAGCTGGTGGCGACTTCCTTGTGGGTGCAATAAAACCAGGTGGCAAATTTGAGTCATAAAAAGCACAAGGTTGTAAACGACAGCTGGAATTGACCCTGGACATTATGGCCCTGTCACACTATTGCGTATCGTACTAGCGTATGCCAGCATATGAAAAATATCACTCATACGCTGATATACGCTGACATACGCTAGGGGTACGTTTGGCATAGGTTGTATACGTTTCAAGCACAGTCGCATACAGTGGCATATGCTGGCATACGGCAAGGCACAAAAAGTTTTTTAAGCATGCTTAAAAATTTTGTGCGTATTCGGACGTATGGTTTATATGCTAAGCATACGCTAGGCATACGCTAGCCATACGCTGGCCATACGCTATTTTCAAGGGCTTTTTGTGCGTATGAAAATTATTTTATGAATTTACATACGCAACTCATACGTTTCTCTCATACGCAATAGTGTGACAGGGCCATCAGAAGTAAACTTAGGACATAGAGCAGTTTTGCGATGTTTGTTCCTCCTTATGATGCCGGGAACCCAGGCCGTAAAAGACCTGTGAACAAGCACCCGATGTTAAATGTAATCTGGACTGAAACAAAGCTGTATATATATATTGCATCATATGTATGTGCATGTAAATAATTGTGGATAATATGATAAATGTGGTGAACTGGGATTAATGCCAATTGAATTGTGGGGTATGTGAAAGTATAGGAGGGGGCAAAATATATGAGTGGCCATTACCTGGACCTCACCTGGTATCTAGATAAATGATAGGGAATAATATTATTACTATCACTAGATCGGGGGGAGTAGACTATGCAGTTTATCTTCATGGAGGGGGGTCTCCGGGTGGTGAGGAGTTACATCTCTCTTCCTGCCAGACCTTATTTGGACAAACAATAGGAATTGTGGAATGTTGAAGGTCTGCTCAGGACTGCATTTAAGGGAAGTCCAAAGGGACATTCCAGGAGAATATGCTTAACAGGTCTCCTGGTGCTGTAGTGGCACCATAGTCACATCGTATGGGAGAATCCGCTTAACAGTTCTCCTGGTATCATAGTCACACCGTACGGAATCATTTTGTTATATACTTTGTTGGTGAACCTGATCATGTTTTTTTGTCTTAGCAGCATGTTATCCTGTGTTTAGCTATAGACATTGAATGTGTTCATATTTGCTCTCACAGTCATAACCAGTGATTATTGTCATTAATAAATTATTATGTTCTCACATCATCTGCATATTTCTTTTCATCCCTTTTCCAGCTCCAATTACTTATATGATCTGAGCTGCAGTGTTCCGAGCACTGTGGTATGTATGCTTGAGTCTCGGAGTCAGAACCCCTGCGTCTCGCTCAGGGCTGAGTGCAAGTTCCCAGTATGGGAGAATCTGCTTAACAGGTCTCCTGGTGCTGTAAGTGGTACCATAGACATTCCAGCATGGGGAAGATTGTAACCGACTTCCCACACCGTGCATATTCTGTGTCTGTGTGTAGCTGAACAGGCTGGGTAAGATATTTACTCTGTATTTCCTTTCTTAAATCTCTATATTCTGTAATTGACCACTAATTCTAAGCTAATGACCTGCCTGTTATTAAATTATTTTTATTTTTAACTTGCGTGGTCTCCATGACTCATATCCATTTTATACCTTTTTCAGCCTAAATTACGACTGAATACTCAGGGGGACAATTCTGACCACGGATCAACTGATCAGTGGCCTGGTACAGCAAAAGTCTTTAGTGGCGTCCTCAAGTTGAGAAAGGCAGCCAAGTTCGGCCCGCAAAACGAGATTGGTGGTGCATGGTTCTGGTGATTTTATGTGAAGAGAACACTTGGACGTTCTACGTCGGTTCTTGTCAAATTCACCTTAAGGAGCCCTCTGAATGCACGCTGATCTGAGCTCACAACTATCTATGTAAGAGATAATGAATGTATTGTGTTGGCTAGACCCCCAACCTCTGTGTTCTCCAACAAACTGAGATTCAGCAATAGTGCTAATCCGGGAGCATATATTGAGTAATGGTGGTACCCAAGGAAGAGTCGAGTGTAACCACTCCAAGCTCGACGCATGATTAAAACCAAATTCTAAATTTGAATTAAATTGGAGTCAGATAAACGAGTAAATAAATTAGTGATATTTCACAATAACTTTTACCTTTTCCAACAGCAATAGCGGAATACATCACGCTTAAACCTTCGCTCCGAGCTATTCTGTGTGTGGGAACGTGTATTCACAGTGTGTCAGAGAAACGCCATGGCGGGGCCATCCCCCCCCCTATCAGGGGGTGGCCAAACTGGCTCGACTGCCACCTGTGTTGGTCCCTCCACACTCGAAGATGGTGGTCTGGGCCCATGCCACGAACAGGGCCCCTACTAACCTTTGCGCTGTCTTAATAGAGGCGTTACCAGACCAGGAGGGAGAATAGAAGCTTAGCCGGACCCTAGCGACCATGAAGGGTGGCCAGCTACCCCTTCGCATCTGGAACCCTAACCTGCACCCCATAGAAGTGCCCCAATGCTGCCCCTTAGCTGCAGTCGTCCAAGTGGACCCGGATGACATTCAGACCGAGTGAGAACTAGTCCTCCGGTCCTGTGGCTCGGGGGTGGTTGAAGTTGAGGTGAGGGCAATTAATGCTGATAATCGTAACTGTCACCCAGCACTGTCACTACAAGGGGCTGGGCTCACGGCTGAATTGCAAGGTCGCCTCACGGAGCTGCTGCTAAGAAGAATAATGTGTCTTGGCGTTCTTGCATCGACTACAGGCACCTGAAAACAGTGATGCACAAGGACGCCTACCCCTTGCCACAGATCGAAGAATCCCTAATGGGATTACGGAGAGCGGAATGGAGCAGGTCAAGGTGCATCCGCCAGACCCCTTAGGCCTGTACAATGCCCCCGCCACGTTCCAGCGGCTCATGCAGAGGTGCCTGGTCAGCCTGGTGAATGACTCATTACTCTCACTACCTAGATGATGTGATTGTGTATTCGCCGGACTTTGATAGCCACCTTCTACACCTTAAATAAGTTTTTCAATGACTGCATACTCATGGGCTGAAGCTGCAACCATGGAAATGTAAGCTTTTCCAGCGTGAGGTCACCTACCTGGGCCATGTAATCAGCAGCAAGGGGGTAGCCACGGACCCAGCAAAAACCGAGGTGGTCCGGGAATAGGCCGCTCCTGAAACCGTTAAACAGGTACGCTCCTTCTTGGGGTTTACTGGTTATTACCGGCAGTTTATTTCTGGTTTTTCAAAGATTGCAGCCCCGTCTTTATTCCAAGGCACAGCAGCAACTGTGAAGAGTGCGGCAGTCACTTCGACTCCAGATTGCCAGAGAGTCTTTGACGTTTTGAAGGAAGCCTTACTCAGCGCACCCATTATTGAAAATAAAAAAAAGATGTTGATGTCAAAAGAGAGACAAAGTTCATAACTAAAGGTACAGATTTGGCTATTCTGACAAACCTTTTTTGGACAAGTAATGTTTTTTGAAGGTATGTGGGGTAGGTACTTGCCCATACAATATTACAATAGGGGAGATATTGTTATGGCAGTGTGCAGGATTAGACCCAAACGCAAGACTCAGAGACAGAGATTTAGTTCAAGATTCCACTCGGGAGATAATTTATTGAGGCAAGCAAGTAGGCAGGCAGGAACCGGACAAATAAAAAAAAGGCTGGATACAGGGCTGGGCAAAATAAAGCGAGGCAGGTGACGGGTCAGGGCTGGCTGGGGCAGCAGGAGACAGGCTGGACGGGCTGAATAAAAAAAACAGACAGACAGGTTAATGAAGACAGGCAGGATCCAAACAGGAATAGGCCGGGGTAATCTCAAATCGAACAGAGAAAATTAACTGGCGACAGGGAATGAGTGAGCAGAAACTAAGTAGTGTGAAAAACAAAAAAAAAGTGATTAACTAAAAGGAGTGAGGAATGTGAGTGAGCAGGGGAAACGATAGGCAAATCAAAAGGAAAAACCAGAAACTGACGAGGACGCCATGCCCAGCCTGCAAACGAAAACACAGAATGTGAGACAAACAGGGTAAACCGAAAAACATGACACGAAACACAAGGAATGGGAATACAGAAAGGGAGATGGACTGGAGGGAAACAGTGGATGTAATAGTATCCCCCCCCCCTCAACGAGTGCCTCTCTGTATCCCCTTTATCATCCATCTCCCATGATAATTTGATTGCAGAGCAGGTCGCCGATTCTACTCTAATGGCTTTGTTTGATATGGTTCATCCCGTAAGTGAGTTAAAGGATGGTTCGTTCGTTCGATGGTTCAAACCATATTGTATGGTTTGTCCTGAAATTGCTTTCCCATGTTATATACTCCAGGATAGTTTACTGGTTAGAAAATGGGCCCTCCACCAGAATTATTTTGAAGGTGATGAAGTAACACATGTTGTGGTATGCTCAAAGTTTCCAGAGCTGATTCTGCATGCTTCACATGATGGTGTTGCAGGTCATTTGGGTGTTAGAAAAACCTATGACCGCATTTTACGTAATTTTTTTGGCCCCATTTAAAAAGAGATGTGTCTGCTTACTGCAAAGTATGTCAGTTAACCGGAAAAACATACGTAAATGATTTCCTTTTAGGGTTGCACTGGGCTTGTGCCACTGCACAAAAAACCCTTCATCATTCTCAAAGTAAGATGAAACTTATTTTATCGCCTTGCAAAAAGCCGTCAGTTCAATCCTGGTGACTAAGTTTTGGCTTTGTTACCGATAGTGGGTTCTTCGTTTCAGGCCAGGTTTAGTGGTCCTTAGTCCAGTGAAGAATGTCGTATTTCTGATCAGGATTATTTGGTTCAAACCCCAAACTGGAGAAAAAAACTACAGTTGTCCTATATAAATCTTTTGAAACCTTACTATGCTACTCCTCATACTGTATTTAAGGTAGTAAAACCGAGTTATGAGAGTGATTCCCCAGATAATGGTAATGACTGCAAACCTGTCATTCTTGCACATACTGTAGGGTATTCTGCAATCGGTTTCCATATGTCATGGATCGCGCCTTCCTTCCCTTATCTCCGTGCTTAGTACTCTTTTTTTCCGTTTATCAGTAATCTATCTGATTTTTCTGTGTTCCGCTACGGGTTTTGCTTTCGCCTCGGTGATTAGTGAGTTCACCTGTTCTGCATTTCCTCTCACTATTTATACCCTGCTTCCTCTTTTTCTCGTCGCTTCCATGTTATTTCAGGTAACATTCTAGATGGTAAAGATATAGGAATTGTGCGTGTTATCGACTGCTTTGCTTCTCAACGTGGGACTTGTTAGCCGTACAATTTAGAAAAAGGAAAGTGCGCTCTTTCGCTCTCTTATTTCAGAGCAGTGGTTTTGGTTTCTTTGTTTCCCACTCAAACCTATGAGTGCTCTCGCCCTAAGGTTTAGGGTTCTTTTATTTTTCTCCTTCCTTTCTTTTGTTCACTCCACAACAAGAGTTAGATAAGTGTAACTGCTTATTTCTTTTGTTTGCTCGGATATCGAGTTCCTCGCTTAGTATGGCGAGGTTATTTGTGTTCTCCTTATTTTCCCCGTCCACTACGGATTACTGTCCGTCTTAGTGGTGTTCGTTAGAACACTTTTAGACTCCTTATCTGTCGCACCTGGACCTCCAATATTTCCTCCGTGTCTCTGGGCATAGAGATCCCCGACACCATACCTCTGCGTTGGGAGGTGTGTCGTTTCCCTCGGGCAAAGACGAAGATTTTAAAACTCCTGCTCCTGTTAAACAACATTTTTATCGGGTTCCAATTGGCAAAAAAAAGCAAATGTCTGATGAAATTCAACATATGCTTAACAATGGCATAGCAAAACATGTGCTCATCGCCCTGCTTGTTAATTAATAAACCTGATGGCTCATTCCGTTTCTGTACGGATTACAGAAAGGTGAATTCAATAACTAATGAATTCAATAAGAGTAGGCCAATACTAACCTAGTTCTGCTGGTTTGAGGATGCTGGGGCGCTCTTTTTATGGGTGTTCCCGTTGGCCTGTCTGTGTTTCTCCCTATCTCACAGATCTGCTAGGTTGTGGAGATGAGGCTGAAGGGCATGCCCTGTCTGGTGCTGTATAAAGTTCCAGTTTGTTCTTCCAGACTGGTTGTTTCCCCCCACCTCCCTTCCACTGAGAGAGTAAAATACTATTTTTTTGTTAATAAATTTAAATTTCTCTAAACAAACTCTCCACTGTGTTGCAGCTGTGCAAACCGGCCGTAGCACCGCGTAGCAAGTGATTCATTCTGCAGAAGAACAGGCCACTGTCATGTTTCTCATTCTCAAATAGCTCACATCCGTAATAACAGAAACAATTATAACTTATGATTGAAATGAGTAAATTAAATGGCTGCGTGTCCTGTACAACACATGCAAGGACCCGCTAAACAAGTTTTGGCTTAACAGACCAGGTTGGTGAAAGATAATATGGCTGGTAAAATGTTGAAAATGGAAGGTGATTTTCTGAGCCACTCTGGTCAGTGGGTGAAAAAGTTCATTTCATTCTCTGGATGGGAGTATAAAATAAAGAGATTTATGTGGAAAAGCAGTCAAATTTGTAACATTCAAGAAAAAAATGTACACCGTTTTATTTGTTTTGCATTTGCTTAACCATTTATACACTATAATCTGTGGTCTGCAAATAGATATCTATTCATTATTCATTGTTACCTTTTCCACAGTGAACAGGAATTGCAGCATAAAGTTGATTGTATTTTTGCGATATGTCCAGCTTCTATTTAGATATAGTTTCTGAATCCATGAGGTTTTCAATGATTGATTGAGAGCTTCAATATTAATTAGATATTGTGTAGCCCCCCTCTATAATGAGAGTTATTGTTATGTTTCAGGTTTACCATTCCATAAAAACCTAAAAATCTTTAGCCTCATATTGCTTATAAAACCCCTGTTCAGGTGAAGGTAGGGATCACAATAAGTACACCAATTGAGACACAACTAAGTTGCTTATTATGGTCACTCTATCATAAAGAGACAGTGCTTTCCCATACCAAGGCAGCAGTATCGTGCATTTCGGGTCCAACCCTCACGCACCCGGCTCAGTTATTGTGCTATTCTTGCCATTACCAGTTCCAAACCCTAAATATGAGCAAAATGGAAAAATGTTTGAGTATAAAAACATAACCCTTACAGATGAGGCCTCAACTTAAGACCAAACCCTTGATGCTTTGGCACATCATGCACCTGACCTGGAGGATACTGATAACTGTCCTAGACTCACTGCATGCTTACAACTGGCAGACATTGGACAGGAGATAGTGACATTTGGTGAAGAAATATTTTGTGTTGCTCCTGCTGAAGAAAACAGGTCGGTCACTTTTTTCAAAACTTGAATCCATAAATTTTTCTGTACAATTTCCCACTGGAAAATACATATTTAATTCTATATTACACTGTAACAGATACCAGACTCGCTAGGATGGAAACAAAGAACTTCTTATAATATTGGGAAGTTCATAAACCCAGGAGATGATCTTCAAACACAAAGTCCAGCTTAACACTGACTTTATTTGCATTATGCGATTAAGTTGCAAAGTACCTGGCCACAATGATAAAACGGTCAAATGAAACATAAAACCATTATAAACTCTTATCTGAAACTGTGCTGAGTTCACCTATGTTTTTACGTATGTGTGCTGTGTGGGCTATTTTGCTCAACCATCTAGGCCTCCTAATCGTTCCAAATATTTTGAATGTAAGCTATTTGAGTATATAAAACATGATAGTGGCCTAATCTTCTTCCGAATACACTATACGGGTAAAACAAGGTTTTATCTGTGTAACAAGTGATTCATTCTGCAGAAGAACAGGCCACTGTCATGTTTCTCATTCTCAAATAGCTCACATCCGTAATAACAGAAAAAATTATAACTTAAGATTGAAATGAGTAAATTAAATGGCAATGAAAGAGCTCAACTTTTTTTCCACAGTGCGGAGACCAAACTCGATTCGGTAATGAAACATGGGAGAACCAAATAACCAGCACATTAGTAAAAAACATAGATCAACTCATTGCAGTATCAGATTTTATTTTGTTGCCAATGTTGCACTGTTTTGGTTTGAGTTTGATTGTGATTAAAATTTGCTCCGTTGCCACAAAGTTGCGTAGGCTACTGCACCTTTAACTGTGAAAACACTTATATGATAATGGGCCGTGTTTCAGAAGTACTGAGTTTGAGTCCTCTATGAAACAGAATGGCAGCAGCTATGTGAGGTCTGGCAGAAAGGGCAGTCCAAACCTTCAATAGGGAATGAAGATAATGAAGAGGACACCATCCAAACCAAACTGTCCACATGTCTTTTCAGCTGCGTGTCCTGTACAACACATGCAAGGACCCGCTAAACAGGTTTTGGCTTAACGGACCAGGTTGTATTATATTGTGAAAGATAATGTGGCTGGTATAATGTTTAAAAATGGAAGGTGATTTTCTGAGCCACTCTGGTCAGTGGGTGAAAAAGTTCATTTCATTCTCTGGATGGGAGTATAAAATAAAGAGATTTATGTGGAAAAGCAGTCAAATTTGTAACATTCAAGAAAAAAATGTACACCGTTTTATTTATTTTGCATTTGCTTAACCATTTATACACTATAATCTGTGGTCTGCAAATAGATATCTATTCATTATTCATTGTTACCTTTTCCACAGTTAACAGGA
>CM040400.1:84622159-84672159 GCA_022702515.1 Ilyophis sp. 1 JC-2022 | reverse complement strand
TACAGTGGCGGGGATCTATAGGCCTCCCTCTGCCCTAGCGATTGCTTTAGAGGAGTTAGCAGAGTTACTTTCTCCTTTTACTGACTCTGAAATATTAATTATTGGTGATTTTAACTTGGATTGGACAACAGATGCGTCTAATTGTATTAAAGAATTCTGTAGCAATTTTCTCCTGACACAACTCATCTCAGAGCCGACCCGACCTAATATACAAAATCCTATGAAATCGTCACTAATTTATCTCATTTTGTCAAATAGACCAGACAAAATGACAGCCGATGGTGTGTTTGATCTTGGCATCAGTGACCACCGCCCCTTTGCATGCATAAGGGATGTGAGGCTGAAGGCGCAAATTTTAGTTAAGAGAAACTTTAGGAATTTTAATGAACAAGCCTTTCTGCATGATACTTATCATAGTGATTAATTTCACACTCTTCACATCCCTGAGCTGATTTGGCATCGAACTTTATAGTGGATAAATATGCCCCGTATAAAAAGTTTAGAACAAAAAACAGAACTAACCCTTGGTTCTCTTACAAACTATCAGTCCTTTTTCAGAATAGAAATAAAGCCTGGGCATTAGTAAGATGCTCAGGAAACCCTGAACAATGACTTGCCTTCAAAAAACTTTGAAATAAATGTTCCTTTGTCAGGAAGGCTGAATCTAACTATTATATTGCTTCACTTGTATACAATCAACATAAAACATTTCTCGATAGAAACCTAGAGTTCTTATCAATCTGGTTTCAGGGCAATGCATAGCACTATCAGTGCTACTTCGCTGATCGTTAATGACATTGTGTCTGCCCAAGATAGGCGGCAACATTGTGCTGCTCTATTTGTCGACCTTTCTAAGGCCTTTGATACTGTTGACCACTCCTTATTATTAGATAGATTATCGCTTGTTGGTTTTGATTCTGCCGCCTGCAGATGGTTTCAGAATGATCTTTCTGACAGATATCAGTGTGTAATGGTTGGTGATGTTACAGTCTGAATACTTACATGTAACTAAAGGTGTCCATCAAGGGTCAACACTGGGTCCAGTTCTGTTTTCAATTTATATAAATTATATTGTTAATTATTTAAATAATTCTAATGTTCATCTGCCTTTTCAGTCTGAGTTGATTATATATTGTACCTCAGATTTTTTCCAGTTCTTTTCCAAAATTATTGTTCAGTGTCCCCCAGTTAGGGGATGGGGGGTTCAAATAACAAAAACAACCTTTAACAAAACAAAACAATAGATAAATAAGTATAAAGTCTACAATAAAAAGTTTGAAAAGAAAAAGAAAGACAGGGAGGGGGTGAATACTCATAAATTGCAATAACAATACATTTTAGACTTAGAAGGCATTCTGCAGGAAGTTTCGTGAACATATTATTGACTGAAACAAAGCTGTATATGTAGCTTGCATCATATGTATGTGCATGTAAATAATTGTGGATAATATGATAAATGTGGTGAACCGGGATTAATATTACTTGAAGTGTGGGGTATGTGAAAGTATAGGAGGGGGAGGAATGATCTTCCCTATCACTTATCTAGATATCAGGTGAGGTCCCAGATACTTATATGGACAAGCGCATCCCTGATAACTTATACAATCCTCCTTTCTTTCACATTCTTTATTCCTCCCCCTCCTATACTTTCACATACCCCACACTTCAATTAGTATTAATCTCGGTTCACCACATTTATCATATCATCCACAATTATTTACGTGCACATACATACAGTCAAGCCGGAAAGTCTGCCCACCCCTTTCACCTTCTCCACATTTTATTACATTACAGACATATTCTACAATAGATTGAGTAAATTTTTTGTCTCAGAATTATACACAAAATAGCTCATAATGACAAAGTTAAAACATGTTTTTAGAAACTTTTGCAAATGTATTAAAAATCTAAAATGGAAATCTCTCATTTACATAAGTATTCATACCCTTTGTTTTAAAATATTTTTAAATTATCATATTTAATATTTGGTCGCATATCCTTTGCATGCTGTTACTTCCTGAAGTCTGTGATCAATCAACATCAAAAGACTCGATATCTAATTTTCAGGTACTGTTACAAGCGATACTATAGCCTCTCTGCATTTGAACTGATCTCTATGAGAATTGGAGGGTGAGACTAGATTCAGCTGTAAATTACACTGGTACAGTATGGAACACATGACTGGCGAAATGGCTGTACGTCATCAAGGATCTAAGGTATCAAACGAGCCCCAAACAATCACTCTGCGACCAGATATGGAGTAGATGTGGATGGATCCCTTTAAGGGTTGTTTCTCCTGACTTTTTTCCCCATAGAGTTCTATAGAAAAAGGAGTCAGGAGAAATAACCCTTGCACTGATCCATCCACATCTACTCCATATCTGGCAATAGAGTGATGGTTTCAGGCTCGTTCGATAGCTCAGACCCTTGATGACTTACAGCCATTTAGCCAGCCGTGTGTTCCATACTGTACCAGTGTAATTTACAGCTGAATCTAGTCTCACCGCCCAATTCCGATAGAGATCCATTCAAATGCAGAGAGCTTATAGTATCGCTTGTAACAGTACCTGGAAATAAGATATCGAGAGTCTTTTGATGTTGATGGTGTCATGGATCATGCCTTCCTTCCCTTATCTCCGCGATTTTTAGATTCTTTTTGTTGTTTACCGGTAATCTATCAGATTTTCCTGTGTTCCGCTACGGGTTTTGCTTTCGGCTCAGTGATTAGTGAGTTCACCTGTCATTTATTTCCGCTCACTACTTATACCCTGCTTCCATCCTTTCTCGTTGCTTCCATGTTATTTCACGTAACATTCGAGCCGGTAAAAAAGGTATAGGAAGTTGTGCTGCTATCGACCTCTTTGCTTCTCAACGCGGGTCTTGTTAGCAGTACAATTTAAGAAGAAAGCAAAGTGATCTTTTCGCTCTTATTTCAGAGCAGAGGTTTTTTTCGTTTCTTTTGTTTTCCACTCATACCTACGAGTGCTCTTACCCTAAGTCTTAGGGGTCTTTTGAGTTTCTCTTTTCTTTCTTTTGTTCGCTCCACAAACGAGAGTTAGATAAGCGTTACTGCTTATTTTGTTGTTTTGCTCGGATATCGAGTTCCTCGTTTTTATCGTGAGGTTATTTGTGTTCTCTTTATTTTATCCTATTCCACTATGGATTATTGTCTGTCTCAGTGGTGTTCTTTGGAACACTTTAAAATTCCGCAGCAATCGCATCTGGACCTCCAATATTTCCTCCGTGTCTCTGACATAGAGATCCGCAACAGATTGGTCACAGACTTCAAGAAGTAACAGCATGCAAAGGATATGCACCAAATATGACAAATTCACTTTGTCATTATGGGTTATTGAGTGTACATTGATGGGCAAAAATCTATTTAAAATTAAATCTACAACGCAATAAAGTGTTGAAAAAGTGAAGGGGTATGAATAATTTTTGAAGCCACTGTATATCAACGCATAATGATGCAAGGTGAAATAATTTGTTAATGGTCACTGTAATAAGACATTTGTTCCACAAGGGAATGTCTAATGTACATTTTACCAAGAAATGGAACAAAACCTAAAAACCCATTAAATTGACAATCTTTTATATTTTTCAGACGAAGACTTTACGAAAGGAAACCGCTGCAGCTTAGCTGCTGAAGAATAAAAAATGGGGAACAAAGTACCAACAGAAAGTAACATGGGCAACAGCCTGAAATGTTACAACTGCCATGATGTATTACCTCCATGCAAATCCTTCTCAGATTTATATAAACGCAACATTGATGGCCAACTTCTATATGTTTTCAATGGAGGTGAATACTTCAAGTACTACGGTACGAGCACGTACATCTGTAATGACTGCTTTTATAAGAAAATCAGGGAAAGAGAGCAAAGGCAGCAGGAACGGCAGAGGCAGCAGGAACAACAGCAAAGAAGAGAAAAACTGAGCCAAAGGCTGCAACAATCACAACAACGTGCTGAACAGCAACAGGAGCAACAACAATTGAGCAGAAAGTCAGTGGAATTTGAGCGTAAGCAATCTGTATTAAAACAGCAGATGGATGAGTTTTCGCCGGATGAACCAGACGAATTCAGCGATGACCTCCTAGAAGTGCTCTCATCCCAATCTGACATCCCAATTTCAAGCCTCAATCTCAGCCAGCTAACAGATGATCAGATGGGGCAGATTATGTTAGTCCTGGACAGCCTTCTATTTGAGAAATGGTTGAATGCTCGTCCGCCCCTCAGAACGTTACAGCACGCACAGGTATTTCTCACACAGCTGTGTATCCTGTCTCGGGAGATATCTGAGGGAGCTTCCCTGCAATTCATATCTAATACTGTGCAGTCCGTAGTGGAGACCATCAGCCAATCAGCAGATAATTCTTTTGAGAATTTCCTGCTCACTCAAGCCCTGTATTTGAGCCTTGTGCACTTTTTCACTGACCATGATGACTCTGGCAATGATGCAGTTCAAATAGCCAGACGATGGGCTGAGGGAGACCTCTCTGCTCAGACTCTCTTTGTTCTAAACTTCCTCTACACTCTCACAGAGTCACTGCAGAAGGTAGTCGGAATGGCCTCTGTGTTTGTTTTAAACATGGAAGTCCAGTGCTTGAGGCTTCTGTTCTCCACACTCACAAATCTCAATGAGGAAGAAACCCACTCAGAAGTCACTGAGATGCACCTCAGACTTATGCAAACAAATGGATGGAACCCTACAGAGGTACTGAGTCTCCTCAAAGCACTGTCAGAGAGATATACAGAGGATGCTTCAATAACTAAAATCCTTACTTTACTACAAGTGTATGATGTATCTCCAGCATGGAAAGATAACTCTAACCGATCTCTCATTGAAGCTCTTGAGTTCTCTCACCCTGAGAATTTCCACACAATTTTCCTACAAGCCCTTGAAAACCAAGATTCTGATCTTTCGGAAACTGTAGCTGAATTAAAAATGCGCTGGAATTTGGATGAATCTCTGTTAAAGAGAATACTGAACATCACCTCTAACAGTCTCAAACATTTACAAAATGACCCAGAAGGTGCACATGTTTTAAAACGGGACTATAATAGTGATGACATGAATGATTCCCATATCCAAGAAATCCTGACTCAGCTGTGCAAAGCAGTTTTCCACTCAAAAGGCTGGTGGCCATCCCAGAGTCAGATGATGTGCTGGTGTGCAATAGTTCTGACAGGGAAAAGTCAACCACCAAAGCTGGTTGGTTTTGAAGAAGACCCATGTGTCACAGCCATGATAGCAGCCATACAAATCTGCATGGGAAACAAACTAGATATTGTGCTGAGCTCTGGGGCTCTTTCAGAGCAGGAAACCAAGGAGTGGTCTGACTTCTACAAGCATCTGGGAATTTCACTCAAGACAAACAGGAAGAAGACTAATGAGTCACACAGTGATGTTTATGAAGCAGACATTGTGTATGGTGCCATTGAAGACTTTATCACTGATTATTTTCAATACAGCTTAGAGGTGATGGAAGGAAGATGCCCTCAGCTTATTCGTGGATTTATCATTGAAAATGGATGTCTCAGTGCTGGCTATAATCTCAAATTCTCAAGACTCAAGGACAATGAGGCCCTGGGGTTTGTGGCAGAGGAACTGCAAAGCCTCATGAGTAAGATTGCCAGTGAGGAAATGGAAGTGAGGCAGAGTTTTGTTCGGGAAATATTCAATGTGCTCCATGCTGACCTAAAAGACAATGTAGACATGAAGGTTATGACCCTCTCACAAAAACTTACTGAAGAGAAATTACCTTCTCGAGATGTTTTTGTTCTGACCTTTCTTGAGACTCTCACAAAAGCTGTTGATAAAGAGGGAAAAACAAAAAAAAACAGGGATTCTCCTGTAGTAAAATGGTGTTTTGAGAGTCTACTTTCCTGTGCAATACAATTCCAAGCCTCAAAAACTGCAAAGGATCTTCTGCAGATGGTGACAAATCTTGTGGGTCAGAGCCTTTGGTCACCTAAAGAGACCTTAAACCTCCTTGGACAATTAATTGGCCAACATCAGGATGAAAGCTTTATTTCCATAATGAAGATTTTACAGTTGATGACAACATATCAAATATCTTCAGATTGGAAAGATGAGAACAAGCAATCTCTTCTTCAGCTCATAGATTCATCAGGAACCCAGGATCTGATTTTGCACTTGCTAAATAACTGCAAAGAAGAAAAGGAAAAAGGTCTTGATATTCTTTTTGATGAAATAAGGGCCATGAAAAACCTCGATGAAGAAACACTGGAGAAATCATACACCATAATAAAGCATGTACAAGACCTGATAAAAACTGATGAAATTAAAGATCATGCAGATGCAGAGCGAGCTCGGAGTCTGAGCCACAGCATGAAAACAGAAGACCTTCAGGAGGTCCTGGCAGTCTTATGCAATGCTGTACATCATCGTATAGCTGGGGGCAAGTGGTGGCCCAGAGGCACTCAAATGGCAAGCTGGTGCTTCTTAGCCTTGACTGACAATGGAAAGCTTCTGCAGATGGGAACTGGGGAAGGGAAGTCTGTTGTGGTAGCAATGCTTGCAGCACTGCGTGCACTCAGGGGTGAAAAAGTAGACGTGGTGTCCAGTTCTTCTGTGTTATGCCAAAGAGATGCAAAAGAATGCGCTGACTTTTTCAGCTACTTTGGCCTCACTGTGGACACAAACACCAATAAAACCAAAGATACAGATCGAAAGATATGCTACCAGAAAGATATAATCTATGGAACTGTTGAGACCTATGCTGCAGATCACCTTCGACAGACATTTGAGATGAAGGACGTGAGGCCTGATCGCAGCTATGAGTGCATCATAATCGATGAAGTGGACTTGCTGCTTCTGGACCAAGGAATACAGGTGACCTACCTGTCCAGTCCCATGGTCTCCATGCAGCACCTGAACATTATTCTGACCATGATCTGGGGCCATGTACACCAGTATGGTCTCATTTCCACAGGATACCAGACGTTTGTACATGGTCCCCCTGCTTCATTCTTCAAGGCCATATTTGACTCAATGGACACAGAGGGAACTGAAATTGAGGATGCAATGGACATTTTGCAGATTGCTGAAGAATGCGACATTGTCCATAAAGGATTTACAGAGGAAATCTACAAAAGTGACAAAGATGCAATCCTTACAAAATTGAAAAATGTGAGTCAAGATGCTCAAGTAAATTTCTTCAAAGAAATTGAGGACTATGTCCCCTATGGGTTTACTGTTTATTCTTTAGATGACAATGGATCGCTTAGTCTTAGAAAGCAAGGCCTGAACGAGCAGGTCATTCAAAACCTAAAATTTCTCATTTTAGATGATGGCTTGTGTTGTCCTCTCTATGATTCAGAAGAAATTGTCATTGACCCCATTGCAGAATTAATATCTGATCAGCTGCACTACACTCCATCTGAAAACAATAAAAAGAAAATTAACATCCCTGGATTCCTAAAAGGTCTGGTGGAGCAAAAATTGGCAACATGGGTTCGGAATGCCTTTATGGCCATGAGACTGAAAAAGGGACAGGAATATGTTGTGGAAAATGAGCATATCTATCCTGTGGATTTCAAATCGACAGGTATTGTTGAAATGAATAAGAAATGGGGTGAAGGTCTGCAACAGTTTGTGGAGATTAAACACCAAATCAAAATAAGCACAATGTCAGCAGTGACAAACTATGTTTCCAATGTCTCCTTTTTTGAGAAGTACAATGGGAAAATATATGGAATGACAGGGACACTTGGGAGCAAAGCAGACATGATGTTTCTGAATAACCAATATCCAAATCTCTCTGCCTGCGAAATGCCATCTTTCAACAGGAAAAGGTTATTTGAGGATAGAGGTATTCTCAAGGCCTCTACTGAAGAGTGGAAATCTGAAATTAAACGCGTGCTTTTAGATCAAGTTTCCTCAAATTCCCACAGAAACGGGAGAGCAGCCCTGGTGATTTGTGAAACTATCAATAAAGTCAACGATCTATATGAAGAGCTAAAAGAAAGCATCCCAGGTCAAGTCATTCTCTATGCACGCAGCGACAGTAACAGCTTGAGTGCAATAGGTAGAAAACTGAATCCTGGTGACGTGCTTCTTTCCACAAACCTTGCAGGTCGTGGGACAAATATAAAAGTCACTAAAGAGGTAAATGAAAATGGAGGATTATTTGTGATCCTCTCCTTCCTTTCTGAGAATGAAAGAGTGGAACTCCAGGCCTTTGGGCGAACTGCACGGAAAGGTAGCCCGGGATCTGCTCAGGTAATCATGTCTACTGATCATCTTCAAGAGTGTTACAGAACAGTGTCATCTCTGGAGGAAGCTAAGAACATGAGGGACAGTCTTGCAGTAGAGAGGATACAAGACATGCAGAATGACATTGATGAGATGAAACTGCGAGAGGACCTCTTTTCAGAGTATTGCAAAACCCTTAGGGACATTTATAAGAGCACGGAAGAAGATGAACAGAAAGCTGTTGTCCCCATCATGAATGAGTTCTGGGGGATTTGGCTGCAAACAAAATCTGAAGAAATTGACCAGTTGAAGAGAAAAGAACTGCAGAAGAGCTTGAGAGCTGATTTGGCATTTGCAAAAAAGCAGGCTGAAACTCAGAGTTCCCCCTCCTCTAATATTTATCACTACGTTAAATTTGGGAATATTGCACTGAATGACAAGAAATGGAATGTCAGCGCCAAGCTCTTTCAAAAAGCCACAGAACAAGATGCAAGTTGGGCAGCCATAGCATTTTACAACCATGCTTACTGCATTATAAAGCAGCAATCAGGCGATTATCTCACTAAAGCCAAAGACGATCTGAAGAAGGCACAGGATTCACTGAAGTACTTTAGTGAGGAATGTATGGCTGGCCTGAGTTTTATAAAAATGTCCTCACCCAAATCTACAGAGAGTAAGACCAGCAGCCTTGAAAAACAGTTCACCACCAAGTGCAACATGCTCAGTTTCCTTGATAAAAACATCAGTGAAGCCATCAAGAAACTGGAAGAAATTAAAGAAAAGGGGAGAGATGCTCTTGCAAAGAAAGCTCCAGTTTTCACCCTGGTGTCAGATTCTGAAGAAGAGCTCCAAATGGAAACCTTCAATCTCTACGATCGAGGTCTGCAATACGTCTTTTCTGTGGAAGAGGAGCCTCGTTTCCCATGGGAAGCTCTGCTGGTGTTCTTACTCGGAGTTGTACAGATTGTAGCAGGGGCACTGCTCACTGCATTTACATTTGGTACACTAGCACAAGTCGGTATGGGGCTCATCGTTGAAGGAATCTCAGACTGTATCACTGGCATAGAGTCTATGATAACAGGAAAATTCAGCTGGCAATCATGGGCAATAGAAAAAGCCATTTCTATTGCTGTCTCTCTCATTGGGTTTGGAATCGGAAAGCTGGTTTCAAAGGGCTTCAAAGCTGCTAAAACATTAGCAAAGGGATTTGTGAAACACCTAAAGGCAATGCCAAAGTTTTTTGCCAGTAAAGCTAAAGAAGGCTTTAGTGTTGCTCTGAAGACCAATATGAAAAATGGACTAAAAGTCACTGCTAAAAAAATTGTAGAGGAAACAGTTTCCTATGGAATTGGGAAGGCAGAGAAAGCAATAATTAAAGAAATACTAAAGGAAATAGAAAAGGCAGTGAAAAACGGAATCCTTGATGAAGTGAAGTCCAATATGGGAAAAGATCCCCTGCATGCATTAACAGACTCAATTATACTCTCACACATTGAGAATAAACTGGAATTTAAAGACCTCTTGAAGGACGACATAATAAAGCCTAAATTACTGGCCGTTTTCACAGAGCTTAGCACCAATGCATTAGCGCCATTTTCTGCAGACCTCGGCTGGCAGAACCAGCTTAACTCGTCCATCTTCAAAGTGCTTGACACGATTAAGGCAGATGCTGGAGGAAAAACAAAAGCAATTCTGACTGCTATCCAAGTGACCCATATGGGAATACTGGCAGCAGATGCAGTCAGTGCAGTGGTCTCCCTCTCAGACAAATTTTTCAAAGGTCTGTGTAAAGGGCTGGAAGATTTTAAAAAGAAAAGAGACGCTCCTCAGAAAGTGAAGACAAGTGACCTATCAGATGAAGAAAACAAGATGCTGAATGACTTCAGGAAGGAAATAATCAACACCATCAGCACTTTACTGGCAAAGGCTTTAGTTCAAGTGTTTCACCAGAAGTTCTCCAGTCACCTTGTTAGTAAAGTTCAAAGCAAGGTCAATCGTGCCATTGGGGACTATGTGAGGTCAGGTTTAAACACTAAGAGAACAGAAGAAAAACTCAAAGCTGCACAGGAGAGTACATATAAAACACACATGCCAGGAGATGCTCAGGCAGGAGGGTCAGGTCAACAGTCAAAGTCGCATGCTGAAAAGGTCAAGGATACAGAGACGACTGGTAGCAATGTCGATATCAAAGTCCTGTCAGAAACTACTCGCACTAAGGTTGTGATCTTAACAGAGGATAAAGATGGAAAGCTTATCAAAATGCAGGAGATGAACCCCAGCACTGACGATGCCAGTCAAACTGTGACACTAATCTACAGGCCTAAGAGTGACGAACACCCAGATGGACATTATGATGTGCAAATCAATAAGCAAACAGTGAGAGTAGAGAAAGGAGACGTGTATCACGCGATGGCACACGGCATGAATCCAAGTTCCAGTAAGGAAGACATTGCATCTGCAGCAGATAACCTGCGAGCTCAGGAGGCTGAGGCCCTGGAGAAAACACCAACCCACTTTGAGTCTTTTATTCAACGAGATGCGTGGATCAAAGAAGTTATGAAAGGGTCCTGGAAGATAGCAGAGGGAGTTGAAAAGAAAAAGAAAATTCTGAATGCTATAAAAAAGAAAAGTGAGGAAGTGACAGAGCAATCTGAAGGAACTACACAAATCATCAATGGAGATAAACAACCATCGAAGCACATTATATTGGCATCTGAACATTTTACCACAGAAAGCAAATTAAGTAAAGCGATGTTTGAGGTAGCAGCAGACTCATCTGATCATGCACAATGTCAACTTCCAGTTGTTTATGCACCATATGAGCGAAATAATAAGTACCCTACTGCAGAATCTCCAGAGCTCAAGAGGTTATTGGCTGAAACCATCAGCAGGGATGACGTTGAGGGCACCTTCAAACTGACCATCATAGGTGCAACGCCAACATTTATGCTGGAAAATAAGCATTTTCAGAATGAAGACATGAGTCTGACTAGATTGGACACTTTTGAACACAGTTTCCCAGAGCAAGCTAAAGAAATGGTGAACACATGGTTCAAGCTCCTGGAAAGCAAAACAGATCTCATGCAACCAGACACTAAACATACACTTGAAAACTGGATCAACGGCAAAGGATTCCTTGATCCAAATGATGCCTACAGGAAACAAATCACCAGTTCCATGTAATAAAGGTAATATCACATCTACAACCTCACAGAAATAATATATGGATAATTTTCAAAAAATATTTTCCAAAATAATGTACACCACATAAACTGCATTGTAATCAATGGACATAAAAATAAGACGACATTTTCAGTTCTCATGTACACATTTCTGTAAGCAGAAGGAGCAGGTGAACTGTTTGATATGTGGTATATGTTCACTTACTTGTGTTGTATCTACAGTGGGTGTGGCCACACATGAGCAGAGGATGTTAAAGGCCAGATACACTGCAGATGAGCGGCTCCACAGGAAGAGCTTCCACCTCCCTTCCTCTCTCTGTGTGAGCTGTTCCACCTCCCTTCCTCTCTCTGTGTGAGCTGTTCCACCTCCCTTCCTCTCTCTGTGTGAGCTGTTCCACCTCCCTTCCTCTCTCTGTGTGAGCTGTTCCACCTCCCTTCCTCTCTCTGTGTGAGCTGTTCCACCTCCCTTCCTCGCTCTGTGTGAGCTGTTCCACCTCCCTTCCTCTCTCTGTGTGAGCTGTTCCACCTCCCTTCCGCTCTCTGTGTGAGCTGTTCCACCTCCCTTCCTCTCTCTGTGTGAGCTGTTCCACCTCCCTTCCTCTCTCTGTGTGAGCTGTTCCACCTCCCTTCCTCTCTCTGTGTGAGCTGTTCCACCTCCCTTCCCACCTCCATTCCTCTCTCTGTGTGTGAGCTGTCAACATGGCAGTTTGCCCAGCTCTGAATTTCTCTTATTGCCTGTGTGCATGCACACTGTTTACACTGTTATCCATGTAGAATATGGCACAAACCCTAAAACTAATTGAATCAAGGCGAAGTTAATTACATCACTGCAACATCCACTTCAGTTTGCCTACACTTATCATGGGTGTTTTACCAGCACAGTTCAGCAATGCTCAATCTGCAGCTAATAAAATACAGAAAATGAGCTTTAAAATGATCATGGATCAGAGGAGAAAAAGCAGTGCACAGTCTGAAAGGCTTTTTCTGTACTGTCCTTTGATTTAACATACATGGGTTATAAATTGATAGGATACACTTTTGTTTTTCATTCTGATAAAATTACATTGGTGTCTTATTTCTGGGTGTATTACAAGTCTATGGTTTATAGTAAAATGTGTTTGATGTAGTTGCTTGTAACTTGCAAGATAGCCTCTCCCAGAGAAGAATCATATAAAAGCATGCATAGTATCTAACTGTATAATTCAATACTGGTGAAAGGGATGTATTTTTCTTTCTTTGAATTCCTGTTTTCATTAGCATAATAAACTTAATCCAAATATCCTGTTTTGTTAATCTTTTCAAAACCAATGCATAAAATTAAATAGAATCCACATCACAGACTCATAAGTAGAATACAATGCACATTGTAGAATAAAATCCAACTTTAGCATTTTATTCAGTTTGATTAGAATTAATTTGCTCCTTGTTAGAGCACATAACACTAAACTATCCACACACTAGAACAGATATCAGACCATGGGCCCCATCCACACACTAAAACAGAAATCAGACCATGGGCCCCATCCACACACTAGAACAGATACCAGACCATAGTACCCATCCACACACTAAAACAGATATCAGACCATGGGCCCCATCCACACACTAGAACAGATACCAGACCATAGTACCCATCCACACACTAAAACAGAAATCAGACCATGGGCCCCATCCACACACTAGAACAGATACCAGACCATAGTACCCATCCACACACTAAAACAGAAATCAGACCATGGGTCCCATCCACACACTAGAACAGATACCAGACCATAGTACCCATCCACACACTAAAACAGAAATCAGACCATGGGCCCCATCCACACACTAGAACAGATACCAGACCATGGGCCCCATCCACACACGAGAACAGATACCAGACCATAGTACCCATCCACACACGAGAACAGATACCAGACTATGGGACCCATCCACACACTAGAACAGATACCAGACTGTGGGACCCCATCCACACACTAGAACAGATGCTGGACTATGGGACCCACCCACACACTAGAACAGATACCAGACTGTGGGACCCATCCACACACTAGAACAGATACCAGACTGTTGGCCCCACCCACACACTAGAACAGATGCCGGACTATGGGACCCACCCACACACTAGAACAGATACTAGCCTGTGGGGCCCACCCACAAGAACATGCCAGGAACAGTGATGACTGATCGGAAAGCAAGGTTAGTGACTGAGAATCACAGAAGAGGAGACATAGGTTGAATGTAAAGCCACAGCTTTCTGGTTAGGTTACACAGTGCAACACAATGAGAGTTTAAGTACACTCCAGAGTTCGACAACAATTTCCATACAACATTTACACTTACTCATTTAGATCCCGCAGATGCCGGGACTCGAACTTGCGATCCTTTCGTCAAGAGCTTGCACCACAGTTTTGTGATGATTTAGCACTCCGAAAACACACTTGTAATGGGTTTCTTAATTGTTCAGAGATTCAAACGTGAAGGTGGGAGGAATCTGAACAAGTCAGCTCGCAAGACATGAGGACCAATAATTAAGGGAAAGAAAATAATAAAGAAAGAAAGAAAAAACAGGAACGTAAAAGATTCCTTACGGCTAAACAGCCAAAACGAAAATAAACCCACAAAAACGGGTGAACTTGGAAACTAGTAAATAACAACTAAGCGACAACATAGGTTCCCAACTGCACAATCTCCAGAGTTCAAGAAGTTATTGGCTGAAAGCCTGAGCAAGGATGATGTTGAGGACACCTTCAAACTGACCATCCAAGGTGCAATGCCTACATTTATGCTGGAAAGAAAATATTTTTGTCTGACCAGATTGAAAATCTTTAAATCCACTTTTCCAAAACACGCTATAGAAATGGTACAGAAAAACACATGGTTCAAACTCTTGGAAAGCAAAACAGATATCATGAAGCCAGAGACTAAACAAACACTTGAACACTCATGGATCAACACTAAAAGATACCTTGATCCAAATGATCCCTACAGGAAACAAGTCATCAGTTACATGTAAAAAAGGTAATATCACATCTAAAATCTTTAATATTTGGGGGGGAAAAAACAAGATTTTAACCAAAATATTTACACAAAAGATAAACTGAATTGTAATAAAAGTGAGATAAAGTAAAAGACCACATTTCTGCAAGCAGAATGAGCAGGTGAACTGTTTGATATGTGGTATATGTTCACTTACTTGTGTTGTATCTACAGTGGGTGTGGCCACACATGAGCAGAGGATGTTAAAGGCCAGATGCACCGCAGATGTGCGGCTCCACAGGAAGAGGTTCCACCAACTTTCCCTCCTTTTGTTGACCTGCCTGCATCTGATTGGCTGTGATTGTAGTGTTTAAAATGGCTGATATACAGCTGATGGTTCCTGTTTATATGATCAGCTGAGACTGTGATTAGGCCATAATGTGATTTAACAACTAAATTTAGTTACAGGCATCACATTGGTGTTTTATGGAATGAAAGCTATTCTGTGGGTAAGTTATAATCATTTTTATTTGGTTTAATGAAGGGATAGAAGGCGTAGTTCATGTCTTCATTCGTGTCTGTTTTAGGGAGATGAACCGCTTCCTAGTACATGCACTTGTTGGTTAAATGTGCATCAATCAATTTTTAGAAATTGATTAGAATTACAATGACAATTGAACAGAGATACAGCTTATTAAACAGGTCAGCTAACATTATCAAAATGGCTAGCTTAAATGAAGAGACCTTTTACATTAATGCTTTATTAGCTGGTGAATAACTAGCAAACTAGCATTGGCTGGCAAGCTCATTTTAGCAAAATTGCTAATGACCTACAATATAATAATACCTACCAGTTAGCTAGATAATGTGTATGCATGACATAGTAACACTATTGAGTTTTACTAAATCTAACATTAACACTAGTTTGCTAACTTGTAACTAGACTTATATTTAGGTTATATAGCTGTTAGCTATTTTGCTACTGTTGTGTAGCTAGCTAATTTGGTAGTTGAACTATTTTACTTGCATTTGTTGAAAAACCTTTCTTGCTCATTAATGCTAATGAACAGATAATGCTCATTAATTCCCATACAAGCTATTTAGTAACTAGAATCATTAGCTATTTGCCTAAAATTAACTAGCTTAATAGTGCACTCTTCTAAATCATGTGCAGATATGTCCATTGAGAAAATAAAACATATTCTAATGATTTCTCAGACACACAACTTCCCTGCTTACACACATGCTAGCTGGCATATCATTTTTTCAAGAGAACAGCCATGAGTCATGCACTTTGACCCCACTCAAAACCAACCAAGGCCAATTAAAATTGCACTGCCCTCAGAACAGCTTTCATCCATTACATTACATTACATTACAGTCATTTAGCAGACGCTTTAATCCAAAGCGACAAACATGAAACACCAACCATGAAACACCAACCATGAAACACCAACCCCAAGCTGTGCCAAAGGCCAGTTTTCCATGACTTTCTGTACTGTCCTTTTTAAACATATATATCTAACTAAAGTTGTCATGATACACTTATTTTTTTAATTCCGATAAATTTACGTTGGGGTCCTTTTATTTGTGGGTGTATTACATATGTATGTTTCATAAAGTAGTAAAATCTGCTTGTAACTTGCAAGATGGCCTCTCCCAGAGAAGAATCATATAAAACCATGCATAGTATCTAACTGTAGAATTTGATACTGATGAAATTGAATCCCATGTAATAGCATGTTAAGCTCCATCCAAAGAGCTTTTGTTTTGCTTGTCTTTTCACTACCTGTGTATTAAATAAAATGCAATCCACATTACAAACTCATAACCAGAATATTGTGCACAATATGTATTTAAATACAACTTTTCCGTAAGTTCCGTTACTTGTTTGTTTAGCATCAATGTGCTCATTGTCTGTATTTTTCGGAGAAGTTAATCATATGTATGCTCATTGTAAGAAAACACACACATTTAGATCATATTGGAACTAATTTCCGCAACTTCTACACTTTAGTAGAGGAGGGAGTTAAGGCCAGCCTATGCTTTCCTCTAAAACATGATGTCAGCCACACACAGATACCAGACCGTGGGGCCCATCCACACACTGGAACAGAGTCTTAACAAATACCAGACCGTGGGGCTCATCCACACACTGGAACAGAGCCTTAACAGATACGACTGTGGGTCCCATCCACACACTGCAACAGAGCCTTAACAGATACCAGACCGTGGGGCCCATCCACACACTGGAACAGAGTCTTAACAGATACCAGACCGTGGGGCCCATCCACACACTGGAACAGAGTCTTAACAGATACCAGACTGTGGGGCCCATCCACACACTGGAACAGAGCCTTAACAGATACCAGACTGTGGGGCCTATCCACACACTGGAACAGAGCCTTAACAGATACCAGACCATGGGGCCCATCCACACACTGGAACAGAGCCTTAACAGATATGACTGTGGGGCCCATCCACACACTGGAACAGAGCCTTAACAGACACCAGACCATGGGGCCCATCCACACACTGGAACAGAGCCTTAACATATACCAGACCATGGGGCCCATCCACACACTGGAACAGAGCCTTAACAGATACCAGACCATGGGGCTCATCCACACACTGGAACAGAGCCTTAGCAGACACCAGACCCAGTGTGCATTGCCTTCTGGTGCATATAGTATTGCATTGTGTTGTATTTAAAGGCCAGGTTCGGGTTAGGGTTAGTTTTTGTACTAGTGCACACACCAAGAAGAGGAATGTGTAGGATGTGCGGCAGCGTGGTGTAGTGGGAAAGGAACTGTGCTTGTAACTGAAAGGTTGCAGGTTCGATTCTCAGGTAGGACACTGCCGTTGTACCCTTAAGCAAGGTACTTCACCTGAATCGTTTCAGTACATATCCAGCTATCCCTCATATAAATGGGTAGGCTACTATGTAAAAATTTAAAAAAGTTGTGCAGGTCGCTGTAATGTTTATGGTTCATGCCTCCATTTGTTCTATTGTTAGTAATAGTAAGTTCTGACGAGCAAAGGGCGCTCTAGGTTTTACTCTAGGTTATTCATCCAGGGCGGGGACTCTTGATACGCTAGCTAGAGAAGCAGCGAAAAAGATAAGCAGGATATAGATCGTTAGCCATGATAGCAGGGACTTGTCTGTAATGTCTGAGAACGTTCCTTAAATAAGTGAAACTGAAATTATCGTGTTGAATGCTCAATTCTAAAACTTTACACTGGCGACGAGGAGACAAATTGTTATCTTTCCACAACTATGGCTGCTTCACTACCATCGTTCCCTGCTTTTGATACAAGTGACGACCAGAACTCGTCCGTCCGATGGAAAAAATGGCTACAGTGTTTTGAAAACTTCATTGTTGCTTTGGATGTGAAGGACGAGACAAGACAACGTGCAATGCTCCTACATTATGCGGGGGAAGGTGTACAAGATGTTTTTGATACGCTCCCTGACACTGGGGAAGCAAAGGACTATAAAATAGCGAAAGAGAAACTGAGTGAGTATTTTTCCCCTAAAATTAACATCACCTACGAGACCTACAAATTCAGGCAAGCTAAACAATTAGCAGGGGAAACATTTGACTCCTATAGCACTAGGCTGCGGCAGCTTGCAGCAACCTGTGAATTTTCTGATAGTGAAAGAGAGATCAAAACTATGATCATACAAACGTGCACAAGCAATAAGCTGCGGCGCCAAGCACTACAGAAACCGGAGATGACACTGACTGAGCTCCTCTTACTTGGTAGAACCATAGCACTTGCAGAGGCTCAAGCATCCGGGATGGAGCAAACACAAGGTTTAGCTCAAGGAAATCCAAGGGAAGATGTTTTGGCTATGGAGATGGGGAGGGGAGCTATAAAGAAAAAATGCTCTGGCGCATTTCCTCACCGTGAATAAATGCCGTGCCCAGCAAAAGGGAAAACATGCAACGCATGTGGAAAACAAGGACATTTTGCAAAATGCTGTCGTTCTAAACGGCCACAAGGGGGCACCAGAAGTCGACATGACGTGCATTACATGCACACCAGTGGAAACAGTGCGACAAGTGAGCCCAATGCAGACACAGATTCTCCTGAGGAATATCTTTACACAGTTTCGCAAACAAAAGCAAACCTCCCACATGCTAAAATAAAGGTTGGTGACTGCAATGTAAAAGTGATGCTGGATACAGGGGCAACCGTAAATATAATCGATGAGACAACTTATCAGAGACTGAGATGTAAGCCTCCACTCACCAAATGTACTGTTCCTATATTTCCTTATGGCTCTCGCACGCCACTGCCTGCCCTGGGAAAATTCACCTCGCTGGTGGAGTCCAAGTCACAGTTCACAACTGCAGCATTCCATGTACTACAAGGAAATAATGGCAGTTTACTCGGTTATAACACTGCCACTCAACTGGGACTCATCAAAGTCGCCAATGCCCTTCATACACCTCCACAACAGCAAGAGCAGCCCACATCTTCACAACAAACGGTCGGCCCACAACCCACACCAGCTTGCAAGCAGACAGAAGAAAAAGCAGTGGATGATATCCTCATCGAGTACAATGATCTCTTCCATGGAATGGGCAAGTTGACTGATGTCCAAGTCAAGTTGCACATTAAGAAGGATGTTTCTCCTGTCACACAACCCCACAGAAGAGTACCATTTCATGTGAGGAAGCGGATCGAGGCCGAACTACAACGTCTAGAGGATCTCGATGTCATCGAAAAAGTGGATGGCCCCACTCCATGGGTTTCTCCGATAGTCGCTGTTCCAAAGCCAAAGGATCCGGAAGCTGTGCGCATATGTGTGGACATGAGGATACCAAATCAGGCCATCGGACGAGAAAGACATCTCACACCCACAGTAGATGATGTGATACAGGCGCTCAATGGAGCCAAGTTCTTCTCAAAGTTGGATTTGAACAGTGGGTATCATCAGCTGGAACTCGAGCCATCCTCACGGTATATCACAACATTCTCCACTCACGTAGGGCTGCGACGGTACAAGAGACTAAGCTTTGGGGTTTCGTCGGCGGCAGAGGTGTTCCAAAATGCCATTCAACAAGCCCTGGATGGCATTCCAGGAGTTATCAACCTCAGTGATGATATTCTGGTGTTCGGTGAAACAAGGGCTGCCCATGATCAAGCTCTCAGAGCAACCCTTCAGCGACTGAGAGAAAATAATCTGACTCTCAACAAGGCTAAGTGCTCATACGCACAAACCACCCTTGACTTCTTTGGGTACACATTCTCAGATGGGGGATTCTCTCCGGATCCAAAGAAAGTTCAGGCGCTTCATGATGCCACTGCCCCAACCAATGCAGGTGAAGTCCGCAGTCTCCTTGGTATGGCAAACTACAGCGCCCGATTCATCAAGGATTTTGCCACCATCACTCAACCACTGCGGGACCTGACAAAGAAGTCTGTTCGTTGGACTTGGGCGGAAGAACACCAGAGATCTCTTGATGAGATGAAACGCAGCCTTTCCACTAGTGCTGTGATGACATATTTTGACCCACACAAACTAACTGAACTGGTTGTCGATGCAAGTCCAGTGGGTCTTGGGGCTGTATTGGCACAGAGAAACAGTCCACGTGAGTCGCCCAGAGTGATAAGCTATGCAAGTAGAGCGCTGTCGTCTATCGAACAAAAGTATTCACAAACAGAACGCGAGGCCCTTGCCATTGTCTGGGGCTGTGAACATTTTCACATATACCTCTACGGTGCACCCTTCACACTTGTCAGTGATCACAAACCGCTGGAATGGATTTTCAATAACCCCAAATCCAAACCACCTGCTCGTATAGAGCGCTGGAGCCTGCGTTTGCAACCATATAATAATAATAATAATAATACATTTTATTTATAAGGCGCCTTTCAAGGCACTCAAGGTCGCCGTACAACAATATAAAAACAGTTCATACAAATACAAATACAAATGCAAATACAAATACAAATAATCCCATTTTTTAAAAAAGAAAAATGCAAGAATAAAAAGAGATGCAGCAGAGCACCAACAGCAAGTCATAGATATGCCAGCCTAAACAGGTGAGTTTTGAGGTGAGTTTTGAATAGCGAGATGGAGTCAGTGTTTCTGATGTCAGGGGGGAGGGAGTTCCAGAGGCGAGGGGCAGAGCGGCTGAAGGCTCTAGCGCCCATGGTAGACAAACGGGCTGGGGGAATGGTCAGGTTGATAGAGGAGGCAGACCTGAGAGACCGGGTGGGAATGTTGATGTGAAGGAGGTCAGACAGGTATGGAGGGGCGAGGTTATGGATAGCCTTGAATGTATGGAGGAGGATCTTGAAATTAATGCGGTGTTTGATAGGAAGCCAGTGGAGTTGGTGTAGAACGGGGGTGATGTGGCTAATGACAGGGGTTCTGGTGATGATACGGGCAGCTGCGTTCTGGACCAGTTGGAGCTTATGAAGGAGTTTGTGGGGGAGACCAAAGAGAAGGGAATTACAATAATCCAAACGGGAGGTGACGAGAGAGTGGACCAGGATTGCGGTGTTATTGGGAGTGAGTGAAGGGCAGAGGCGGTTGATATTTCGGAGGTGGAAATAGGCAGACGTGGTGTTGTTGATGTGGGTATGGAATGATAGGGTGCTGTCGAGGACGACACCCAGACTCTTAGCCTGGGGGGAGGGGGAAACCGAGGAGTTGTCTATGGTGAGGGTAAAACTGGGAAGCTTGCTGAGTGTGGATTTAGAGGCTATGAGGACTACCTCGGTTTTATCACTGTTGAGTTTGAGGAAATTAGAGGAGAACCAGGATTTGATTTCCTGTAAGCAGACAAAGAGGGAGGAGGGAGGAAAGGTGGAAGAGGGTTTGGAGGAAACGTAGAGCTGGGTGTCGTCCGCGTAGCAGTGGAAATGGATGTTGTGTTTACGGAATATCAGTCCAAGTGGAAGGAGGTAGATAATGAATAAAATAGGGCCAAGGACAGAGCCCTGGGGAACACCGGAGGAGAGAGGGGAGGGATGGGATGTGAATGATTTTAACTGAATGAATTGACTACGGTCAGAGAGATAAGAGTGGAACCAGGCTAGGGGTGTGTCAGATAAACCAATGGAGGCTAGTCGGTCAAGGAGGGTGGAGTGGGAAATGGTATCGAAGGCCGCGCTCAGATCGAGGAGGATGAGGATAGATAGTAGGCCAGAGTCAGCTGCCATCAGGAGGTCGTTTGTGATTTTGAGGAGGGCTGTTTCAGTGCTGTGGCGGGGGCGAAAACCAGACTGGAACTGTTCGTAAAGGTTATTGGTTATAGGTTAAAGGTTATAACTACACAGTCCGTTACAAGGCTGGCAAGGACAACCCGGCGGACTATATGTCACGCCATCCTGCACAAGTATCACATGTCTCTCACACCATGACAGACAACGGAAGACAAGTTGAAGACTATGTGAACTTTGTTACTGCAAATGCTGTACCTAAAGCAATGACACTGGCGGAAATTCAGGATGCAACCAAAACAGATCCCACACTACAAGAAGTGATTCGACTCATCAAAGATGGCTCTTGGAGGTCACTGTCTGACAAGCAGAGTTTCGGAAACAGACTCTGTATGCATTCCTCAGAAACTACCACGCCACGCCACACTGCTCCACGGGAATGGCTCCTGGTGATGTGCTGTTTGGCAGGCCCCTGAGGATCAAGCTACCTGCGCCCCCTCTCCCCTTTCAGTCCCAGACTGATGCAAAGCTACGACAAGCTGATGTTATGGCAAAGGACAGGATGAAACACAATGCGGAAAGGAGGCGCCGGGTGGCTCCTTTGGCTCTGAAGGTTGGTGATAGGGTTCTTTGTCGTCAAAAGAAGGAAGGGAAGCTATGCCCTGCGTACCATCCCCACCCATACAAGATCATCGCGATCAAAGGCTCCATGGTGACAGCTGAACGCAACGACCACGTCATCACCAGAAACTCATCTTACTTTAAGACTCTACCAGAGGCTGATCATCACTCTCAGTCACGTGGGTTGAACACCATGGATGACATGCAAGGTGTCATGGACTGGACTGAAATCAATCCACAGCAGACTCCTGAACTCGTACGCCCTGACAGCCCCAGGCCACAGCCACCTGTTCACAGATACCCAGTTAGGGAAAACAGAAGACCCCCATCATACCTCACTGACTTTGAATAATGTGAACTGATTAGATTAAAAAGAAAGTGTAAGTGTGTAGTGTTCAACTGATATATAGTTATTGTTAAGAAAAAAATGTAAAGAAAGGAGGGTTGTAATGTTTATGGTTCATGCCTCCGTTTGTTCTATTGTTAGTAATAGTAAGTTCTGACCAGCAAAGGGCGCTCTAGGTTTTACTCTAGGTTATTCATCCAGGGCGGGGACTCTTGATACGCTAGCTAGAGAAGCAGTGAAAAAGATAAGCAGGATATAGATCATTAGCCATGATAGCAGGGACTTGTCTGTAATGTCTTAGAACGTTCATTAAATAAGTGAAACTGAAATTATCGTGTTGAATGCTCAATTCTAAAACTTTACAGTCGCTCTCGATAACAATTGTCAGTTCATTGGACACAATGTATTGATAAACTGATAATATTATCTGTCATATCATAAGTAGGGCCATCGCCAATCTTAATGAAAGATGAGAATGAAACCAGATAGAACCCATGTGCAGAGAAAAACTCAACGTATGAAATCAAAATGAGTTTACTTAGGAACACGGAAAAAATAACAAACAGGCAATAAACACGGCGAACACAGTAAACTGAGATTAAATAACAAACAGGCAATAAACACGATGAACACAGTAAACTGAGATTAAATAACAAACAGGCAATAAACACGGTGAACACAGTAAACTGAGATTAAATAACAACAACACGGGAACACAGTAAACTGAGATTAAATAACAACAGGCAATAAACAGTAAACTGAGATTAAATAACAAACAGGCAATAAACACGGTGAACACAGTAAACTGAATTAAATAACAAACAGCAATAAACACGTGCAATAAACACGATGAAACAGTAAATAAAGATTAAATAAAATTAAATAACAAACAAACACAGTAAACATTAAATAACAAACAGGCAATAAACACAGGCAATAAACACAGTAACAAACAAATAAACACGATGAACACAGTAAAAATAACAAACAAATAACGATGAACACAGTAAACTGAGATTAAATAACAAACATGCAATAAACACGGCGAACACAGTAAACTGAGATTAAATTTAAAAAAGGCAATAAACACGATGAACACAGTAAACTAAGATTAAATAACAAACAGGCAATAAACACGGTGAACACAGTAAACTGAGATTAAAAAACAAACAGGCAATAAACACGATGAACACAGTAAACTGATATTAAATAACAAACAGGCAATAAACACGATGAACACAGTAAACTGAGATTAAATAACAAACAGGCAATAAACACGATGAACACAGTAAACTGAGATTAAATAACAAACAGGCAATAAACACGGTGAACACAGTAAACTGATATTAAATAACAAACAGGCAATAAACACGGTGAACACAGTAAACTGAGATTAAATAACAAACAGGCAATAAACACGATGAACACAGTAAACTGAGATTAAATAACAAACAGGCAATAAACACAATGAACACAGTAAACTGTGATTAAATAACAAACAGGCAATAAACACGGTGAACACAGTAAACTGAGATTAAATAACAAACAGGCAATAAACACAATGAACACAGTAAACTGAGATTAAATAACAAACAGGCAATAAACACGGTGAACACAGTAAACTGATATTAAATAACAAACAGGCAATAAACACGGTGAACACAGTAAACTGAGATTAAATAACAAACAGGCAATAAACACGATGAACACAGTAAACTGAGATTAAATAACAAACAGGCAATAAACACGATGAACACAGTAAACTGTGATTAAATAACAAACAGGCAATAAACACGGTGAACACAGTAAACTGAGATTAAATAACAAACAGGCAATAAACACAATGAACACAGTAAATTGAGATTAAATAACAAACAGGCAATAAAAACGATGAACACAGTAAACTGAGATTAAATAACAAACAGGCAATAAACACGGCGAACACAGTAAACTGAGATTAAATAACAAACATGCAATAAACACGATGAACGCAGTAAACTGAGATTAAATAACAAACATGCAATAAACACGGTGAACACAGTAAACTGAGATTAAATAACAGGCAATAAACACGGTGAACACAGTAAACTGAGATTAAATAACAAACAGGCAATAAACACGATGAACACAGTAAACTGAGATTAAATAACAAACATGCAATAAACACGGCAAACACAGTAAACTGAGATTAAATAACAAACATGCAATAAACACGATGAACACAGTAAACTGAGATTAAATAACAAACAGGCAATAAACACGGTGAACACAGTAAACTGAGATTAAATAACAAACATGCAATAAACACGATGAACACAGTAAACTGAGATTAAATAACAAACAGGCAATAAACACGATGAACACAGTAAACTGAGATTAAATAACAAACATGCAATAAACACGATGAACACAGTAAACTGAGATTAAATAACAAACAGGCAATAAACACGATGAACACAGTAAACTGAGATTAGATAACAAACATGCAATAAACACGGTGAACACAGTAAACTGAGATTAAATAACAAACAGGCAATAAACACGATGAACACATTTAACTGAGATTAAATAACAAACAGGCAATAAACACGATGAACACAGTAAACTGAGATTAAATAACAAACATGCAATAAACACGGCGAACACAGTAAACTGAGATTAAATAACAAACAGGCAATAAACACGATGAACACAGTAAACTGAGATTAAATAACAAACAGGCAATAAACTCGGTGAACACAGTAAACTAAGATTAAATAACAAACAGGCAATAAACACGATGAACACAGTAAACTGAGATTAAATAACAAACAGGCAATAAACACGGTGAACACAGTAAACTGAGATTAAATAACAAACAGGCAATAAACACGATGAACACAGTAAACTGAGATTAAATAACAAACAGGCAATAAACACGATGAACACAGTAAACTGAGATTAAATAACAAACAGGCAATAAACACGGTGAACACAGTAAACTGAGATTAAATAACAAACAGGCAATAAACACGGTGAACACAGTAAACTGAGATTAAATAACAAACAGGCAATAAACACGGTGAACACAGTAAACTGATATTAAATAACAAACAGGCAATAAACACGATGAACACAGTAAACTGATATTAAATAACAAACATGCAATAAACACGATGAACACAGTAAACTGAGATTAAATAACAAACATGCAATAAACACGATGAACACAGTAAACTGAGATTAAATAACAAACATGCAATAAACACGGTGAACACAGTAAACTGAGATTAAATAACAAACAGGCAATAAACACGGCGAACACAGTAAACTGAGATTAAATAACAAACAGGCAATAAACACGGTGAACACAGTAAACTGAGATTAAATAACAAACAGGCAATAAACACGGTGAACACAGTAAACTTATATTAAATAACAAACAGGCAATAAACACGGTGAACACAGTAAACTGAGATTAAATAACAAACAGGCAATAAACACGGTGAACACAGTAAACTGAGATTAAATAACAAACAGGCAATAAACACAATGAACACAGTAAACTGAGATTAAATAACAAACAGGCAATAAACACGGTGAACACAGTAAACTGAGATTAAATAACAAACAGGCAATAAACACGGTGAACACAGTAAACTGAGATTAAATAACAAACAGGCAATAAACACGGTGAACACAGTAAACTGAGATTAAATAACAAACAGGCAATAAACTCGGTGAACACAGTAAACTGAGATTAAATAACAAACAGGCAATAAACACGATGAACACAGTAAACTGAGATTAAATATCAAACAGGCAATAAACACGATGAACACAGTAAACTGAGATTAAATAACAAACATGCAATAAACCTGAGTTCCTGAGTTCTCCGAAAGTGGACCCACTGCCCCATCTATCTGCATGGGTTCATCAGTACTAATGGAAAATGGCTTAACTGCCAGAAAATAATACTCCATAAATTGAAGCGACGAAGGTTTAATTTTATGACCTTTACTCTGTTGTTTGCGGAGTAAACGGTCACGCAATTGATTGTTGATGCGGATGGCGGAAGACACTAAAGCATCTAGTGAATCGGACTGCTCGAGAATGGAAAGAGCATCCTGTACCGGTTCAGCTAATGCCTCAGAAAACAATGTCACCAATGGAGCCTCATCCCAATCTGTCTCCCCTGCCAGTGCATGAAACGTGATGGCGAACTCTGCCACCGTATCATTACCCTGGCGAAGACGATGCAACCGTCTAGCCGACTCCCGACCCAAAATTCTATAGTCAAAAATCGACTTCTTCATAAGTGTAGTAGTGGTATCTAAAATAGGAGATTTATCCCTGATCAAAGATGTAGCCCAATCACCGCAGACCCAGAAAGTAGTGATAGAATACAAGTTACTTCGGAGTCTGGATTAACAAACCGCGAAGATTGGGCTTTAAAAAAATTTGAACATTGGGCGAGAAACCCACGGCATATTCTTGCTCTACCCTCATAGCGGAGAGGAAGCTGTAGCTTGGGTTCTCTACCAGCTTGAGTAAAGGAAGCTGAGGAGGTGATAGCCTGAGTGGGAGGAGTGAATTTTTGGTGTGAAACTGTAAAAAAAAAAAAAAGAACAAAAAAAAAAACTGTCTCAGAGAGAACAGCAAAAAAAACTAAATAGATAGCACAAAACGCTACCAGGTAGAAAAAGTTCCGGAAGTGCCTCGTACCTCGAGGCAGAAGCGCAGGTGAAAACAATAATGAGGGCTGCAAACCACGAAACGGAACGTGGAAAAAATCAGATTGATTCCCAATCGTGATGGCAGGACGAAAGTCGCAAAAGAAAAGAAAACAAACAGCCAGTAACAAAAAAGTAGCGGGCATCATCGTTGTATGTGTGTAGATTTCTAAAAAACGGCGAGACAAAGAAAAAGCAATCAGCTTTCAACGAAAATTTTATGCCAAGTTTTTATGATATATTTTCTAACATTTTGAGAACCTTCATAAAATACAATTTGCTAAAATTATTTGTTAAAATACAGTTGTTAATTTGGCCAGACAAAAAAAATAAAGTGCAGGTTTTAGGCTACGCCAGCGAAATAGAAGTAACTTTAGCCTATTAGGCTACTAATAACAACAATAATAATTATAATAGCTAGTAGTAGTAGTATGCTATAACATTGCTGGTTAAGGTGTAGTTAGACTTGAGTGTTTTGATCTTAGATTAAACCATTATCTTACCTGCTGACATTTTGATCAATAGTTGTAAATATCAAAGCTATGTAACTTCTGGCCATTCCACGGGATCATTTCTCCAAGACATGCAAGGAAAAGAGAAAGGACTTTGAGGGAGTCAAAGTATATTGCATTTGTCAATATACCTTTTCCTCTCTGGTAGACACAGGGTATCAAAATAGTTCTTTGACATGCTGAAATGTGATGTTCTTCGCACTGACCTGCAATTAATTGTTCTAGATCAGTGGTTCTTGGCTAGCTATCGGCGTTTTTTTGTTGGTGACACTTTTTTGTACGGATTGTTTTCCGTACGGATTGTATGACGCGTGGCGCTCTGTCTCTATTGCTTTTATAAAACGGTTGCCAGTTTATACCATAGTTACGGTTGCCAGCTTATACCATAGTTACAAACAATAATTTTATGTAGTTACATTTATATTTATTGATTGATCAACTTAATAAGCTGAGATTTAAATATCCTTCCATTGCATTTTTGGCATGTGTTTTTGTGTTGTTAAGCAAAACTCCAGTTGGTAGTTCTTTTTAACTGAAAACCACTTGTCGCTAATTTTATTGCTCGTTACTAGTTCTATTTTGTGCAAAAAACCTCTCGACGTTAGTTCTGAAAACAATGGACTCTATCAGAAAAAATTGTTCCTTCTCGTTTTTATATTTAACAATTGGCACCAATTTTGGGAATTTTTGTCATTACCTTATTTAAGAAAATTGTATGAAACCATAACTCCGATTTAACGTACGAATAGTTTGACTTTTGATTATTTTGACTCTGGCGAGTCAAACCCTAACCCTAAAACTTTTGAATTTTTTCTGAATTTTTTTTTTTTTTTTTTACATTTGTTCAAAATTATTTATTTTGTTATTTTACTCAATTGACTTTTTTGAATAATTAGACTTTTGAATATTTGACTTTGGCAAGTCGAACCCTAACCCTAACTCTAAAACTAATTCTACCCCTAACCCTACTTTTAATGCTTTTGATATTTTCTGAATTTATTTTCTGAATTTATTTTCTGAATTTATTTTCTGAATTTATTTTTTTGACTCTTTTTCACTTTTTTTTGACTCTGGCGAGTCAAACCCTAACCCTAAAACTTTTACATTTTTTTCTAAATTAATTCAGAATTTTTTTTCTAAATTATTTTGTTATTTTTAAAAATTATTATTATTTATTATTTATTTTTACATTTTTAAAAAATTATTTATCTTGTTATTTTACTCTAAAACGAATTCTACCCCTAACCCTACTTTTATTGCTTTTGAATTTTTTTCTGAATTTATTTCTGAATTATTATGTACGTAATCACACTATTCCCCAGACCCTTTAACAATAAGAATTGGACAACATCCCCCCCATCACACCAAATTAGGCTATCCCTCACCGACCCTTTCATCACCCTCCACTATCCTATTAATTAGTATTGCCCTTCATTAACAAAATGAACACACCATTATTACAGGCTGTAGTCTACAGTCTCCACCTGGTCCACGCACACATCACATCTAGACCGATAACCTACGTGCCTCTCCATCAGCTACAGCAAATAATTGATGTAGACGCACGCTTCCTCCTCCTCAGCGCTAAGGTATTAGAGCCTATTATATTTTTATTTTTATTAATTCAAACTAAACTAACGTCATAATATTAATAAGCAAAAACACCATTCTGGGTTTTGCCCGAGAGGAATAGTCTGCACGAGAGGTTTAGCTAACTTAGACCGACAACATCTCTCACAGAATGACTGGATATCAATGGAGTTATTACGAAACAGTTCATTAACAGTCCCTTACCAGACCTATGAAATCAAAAGGCTTCGTGATACCGACACCTGGATGACTGGAAACGTTAAATTCCATCGGGTGTGACCGAACCTTATCCCAGCCATAAAACTTCCTTTTTTCTTCTTTACCCTGCTTTGCTCTGGCAGCTTTCTCTAGGTCAGCTAGGCCTGTGTAAAAAAAATATTTAAAAAAAGGTTTCTTCGCCATAACTTCTGGAGAGTTGCGTGTTGAGATTAACGAGGTAGACAAGTTTTTTTGTAGGTTGATTAGACGCCAGCGTTAATGTCTGTTTCGGCTACAGGCAAAGGCTATGCAAAAAGTTTTGAGATTTATAGCAACACCCCGCGAAGCCTATGGCTTAAGGTGACACCTGTCCAAGTCGCTCAAGCGTTACACCCCCTCTCCAACAATTCTACGCATGCGCCGTTCTCCAACAATTAAATACACTTTTAAAAGTAACTAGCCGGCAGTTACCAAAAAATGCTACATATAACGCAAATCAGTTAAAATTGAATAGCCCATCTAGTAGACCTACAGAACGTTGTGCAGATAATTAAAAGTTATTAAAAATAAATGAATTATAAACTGCATCAGTGTCATTAGTTTTAACAGGACTTGTACGTTTAGCTACATTGTTTTGGAAAAAAAATATTTCTAGTTTATATATTTTAAAGCCAGGCGTTTCATTCTTTCAAAGGCCCCCTTTGAAGAAGACCGACAGGCTGAAACCTGTTAAAATCACTCAAACTTTTCACGACGCAGTTATGTTGGGCGTATACCAGTTTTACACACACACACACGCCGGCTCTGAAACATATGGTCACACATGGCCTCTCGCCGTCATGCTGTGAACTTCTCGACAGTCTAGATCAGGGGTGGGCAAACTACGGCCCGCGGGCCACATCCGGCCCGTTGGTCTTTTTAATCCGGCCTGCCGAAGATTGGTACAGAAAGTGTTTAGCTGATTTTTTAAAGGAAATGATGTGGAAACATAATGAGTGCAAAAAGGAATGGCAAAAACTAGTTGATTTAATTAAATTTTGTATGTCTTATTTGCCAAGAAACCGTTGCTGTTTTAAAGGAATACAACATCAGCCGTCACTTTTCCACCAAGCATGCTAATTACGCTAACAACCAGTCAACGCAAGAATGGACGGCTACCGCTTTGAGGTTGGCAGCTAGTTTGTAGGCTCAGCAATACACCTTTATCCGACAAACTACGGAGGTAGAGTTCTATCAAAAATAAACAAGCACAAAAGTATAATCCACAATTGTATTTACCATCCACACACACACACACACCTCTCAATTTGTGTTTCGTAAAAATAATCCACAAGTATGTGCTTTCCATCCACACACAAACACCTCTCAACTTGTGTTTCGTAAATCATAATTTGGATGAATTCAAAAATTATATTCACAAATGCAAATAACATTTACAGATATGTTTCCAATGTTCACATGTACAAATCAAAAACTTGGCTTGCGAACTGGCGAATCTACATTTGCCGATCGAAGGACATGCTTGATCTGCTTGGATTTACGGACAGAATTTTGAGACAAATATTCCGCTGTTTTTCACCGTGTCGATTCACGCTCGCTTAACTTGCAATTCGTAAACTTCTTCTTCTTTGGTGCTACATAACACGGCGGTTTGTGTGTTCGGCTCATCAGCGCCACTTTTATAACAAGTGGCCAAAATTGCACATTATCTTTAAGAAGTGGATTCATGGTAAATTTAATTAAAACAACCGAGTTTTGAGTTTATTTAGGTTGTAAAGTTCAACTCTCTTAAACTGGATGAGTTTTATGCTTCATTAAGCGCAGCCAAATTTCCAAACATCCAGAAGATGGCACAGAGGATGCTGGTGTTGTTTGGCTCTACGTATGTGTGTGAACAGACTTTTAGTGTGATGAACACCAACAAAGCACCCCACAGATCCCAGTTGAGTGATGAACACCTTAGATCTGTTCTGAGAATTGCCACAACAAAACTAACACCAGACTTCGATGCACTGGCAAAAAAGGGTGATCAACAACACTGTTCCCACTAAAAGTGAATGTAAGTATTAACACTGTAATGCCTTTTTTATGTTTATGTTTGATATGTATGCATCTGGTGCTGGCCCGGCCCGTCTGTCAAATTTTAAAAGTCAATGTGGCCCTTGAGCCAAAAAGTTTGCCCACCCCGGTCTAGATATAGACGGTAGGCTACGCTACAAACCCCCAAAGACTGAATATCCACAGACCACTGCAACACAAACATTTTTTTCGTTTTTTGTTTTAATTCTGTAAAACGTAACATATTATTTTATTTAAATTATTTTTTCATAATCTATCATTATAAGTCTATAGGCGTTTTTTTAAAGCTCTCTATCTTGCATTTTGGACATATTCCGCCTGGCTACTTTAACACATTATTACGATTTCACGCGAGAAGTTTTTCTTCGGCTCTAACATGTTACGTTTCTGTCATGTTTATGCCATGTTTCATGTTTAGTGTTTTGTCACAGTTTATTTTCTGTTCATGTCTTGCTTGTGTTCTGTTTATGTTACGATGCAGTTCATTGTTTGCATGTTTTTCCGCAGCCTTGCGTTCTTGCTGTTTCTTCTCTTGCTGTCACTCACGCTTCCCTAATTGTTTCATTCTCCCTTGTCTAGTTACTAATATACTAACATTAGATCAGGATTGGGTAATACTAACTATCTAACCATGTGTTCATGTTTACCTTACGTTTCTCGTGCATGTTGATTACTAATTTACTAACGCTAGGTCAGGATAGGTTAACTACTAACGATTTACTAATTGCCTCGTTACGGGTCTCATTTTCTCAAGCTGTTGTGAATTTCCTGCTGCTCTCAAGCTAATGACTGCACCTGTCTACACCTGCATATAAGATCAGTGTTCATGTCATGTCCTTGCGAAATTGTTGCCTTTAGTTTACTATTGTCACGGTTGAGTGTATTCCATTGTTTTGACTACCGTTATTGATCTAGCCTGTTTACTGACCATCGTTACTGCCTGCCTGCCTATCATTTCTACTGCCTGTTTTTGACCACGAGTTTTGCCTGCTGTCAGTTTTGTACCTCTGCCCCGCGGATAGGACTTCGGTCTGACTCCTGCTACGCCCCACGACCAACAAACTTTGCTTTTTCCCTGTTTTGTACTTCTGCTCCGCTGACAGCTACTCTGGTTACTGAACTTGTGCATGGATACCGATTTCGAGACTGCCTTCTCCCTCGGTACTGTATTTTTGGTTTGGCTGGATTTATTGGTTTTTGGACTTTGCTTGTGTGACTACGTTTTTGGATTTCCCCATAATAAAGCCCTTGCGGGTATTTATTATCAAGTCAGTGTTCTGAGTCGTGCATTACGGGTCCAACCCGCACACATCCGTCTCATAACAAACATTTAAAAATGTTTGCATGCTTTCTTTCAGACAACTAACTTGCTTTTCGATATATAGCCTCTGCTATTTTTTCAAGTTTTAACAACCTGCTTGAATTATTTTATTCTTTTAACCTCTTTGTGCAAATGGCATATTTGGTCAATCTTGGGGGTACTCTGTTTAAGGCTTTATAACTCCAGGTGTGAGCATCACATAAACTTGGTAAATGGCTTAAATGAAACAAAACCGGTGTACCATTTTTAGTACAAACTTTGATTTGTTTATTTTCATAATTTAAGTCAAAATTAAGTGCCGGAAATGCAAGCAAAACTTTGCAAAAAATGCAACAAAATATATATTTCTTCAAAATACTGAGAGGTACATAAGTGAAACAGGTAAAACTACACATTTCCTGGATCATAAACTCCTTGTCCACAAGCATTCAATAATCGCAGGGTGATATACAGAACTACTAAAGATCTATGACACGAAATGTAAGCAGTGTAGCCTGATGTACCCAGGGTCTCCAAACCTATCCAAATTGGCTAAAATGTGAATAGCTGTAAATCTTAAACTAATCATACATTTCAGTGCAAATCAACCGTTTTGACTCATTTAACTCACCTTTTTTTCATTTTCATGTGGGAATTATTTTGGATCAGTACAGGGGGGTGGATATCTAGGTGTCCAATAACCTACCCAAAACCTCTCCGAGAAATTATTAAAAAGCCTTTTGTCCTTTATAAAGCATATACATTTTACCTTACGATCACTTAATGGATGAAAACATTGATATTGCACAGTTTCAGTTCAGTGTTTGATGCCAAGTGTGCCATTTTTTCACCATTATCCTTCATATACTGCTTCATCCTGTGCGGTGCCTTCGTGGCCAACATGCACTCATCAATGGCACGGTCTTCAGTATGCTGTAAGGATCTGGTCCTGCAGTGGCTTCACTCTGAACAGTAGAGGGCACTGCTGGAGTGGCAGAGGTGGAGGGTCAAGCATGTTATAGGAACAAATTACATAATGCAGAAGCATTATAACACTGTGGTACACACAGCTAAATATGAAATCATTCACTCTTGTACTTCAGTAAACACTTTCTTCTGTATGCTACATTATGTTATATTTTGTTGCGTGCTCTAGGATGACATTACTCTGTAGTGTGTTTCACAACTGTTGCTTATTTATTTTATTTATTTATTTTACATTCATCTTGCACACATCTGGACACAGCACATTTGAATACATATTTTCCATTCCCTAAGTGAAAAGCATCACCCATGGATATACTAATACCCCATAGAGTACATTATGCACAAAGAAATGACAATACAATAAAATATTATCGGAAAACACTACCAATGTTCTAGCTTCACGGCAAATCGAGGCATAAAATAAACTCCTCAAAAAAAGTTTGGAAACGTTATTTCGGTCGATTATTCCTCCCCTTTAATAATACCAATTGGTATTGTATTTTATATCGTTGGAAAGCCTGATTAGTCACCTTTACAACGAGGTACAACTTGTAAGGATCATGCATTCGTGGAATGAGCAACACAGCTAACCGTGTGGGTAGTGGCCCAAAAAAATGTGCCTAAATCCCCTGCAATATTCTTCTGTTGTTATTCACTCTCGTTTTGAGCTTCAAGTGCTGGCAGGTGTATGCCAGTGGGATGGAATGGGATGCCATCCCACAGCAGTGTGTGACCAGGCTGGTGACCAGCATGAGGAGGAGGTGCCAAGCTGTTGTGGCTGCGTATGGATCTTCCACACGCTACTGAGGTCCCTGACAGTGTAAAATGAATAAAGTGTAAAAATGGCCATTATGTGTTGTTTTTTCCTTATTACTGTGGGAGAGTGCAATCATCCAGTCCACCAAGCAACTCAAAACGAGAGTGAATACCAACAGAAGAATATAGCAGGGGATTTTGGCACATTTTTTTGGGCCGCTACCCACACGGTTAGCTGTGTTGCTCATTCCACGAATGCACGATCCTTACAAGTTGTACCTCGTTGTAAAGGTGACTAATCAGGCTTTCCAACGATATAAAATACAATACCAATTGGTATTATTAAAGGGGAGGAATAATCGACTGAAATAACGTTTCCAAACTTTTTTTGAGGAGTTTATAACGTACGACTGAGCAACCAAACAGAACAGCGCTAAAATACGCAATTTCATTGTGAATGCTATGAATTCTAACAAAGCAGGCCACCACGAGCCACTACGGGAACGGCACGAACACAATAGTATCAATACATTACAGTTATTTGGCAGACGCGTTTATCCAAAGCGACGTACAATAAGTGCATATTGAAGGTCATAGACACAATCTACGAAGCTAAGTCACGAAAGCGCTACTTTCTCACAACGTAGAAGCTATCGCTAGTCATCAACCGAATACAGTCCGCTATACATTCTAAGCTATGAGATAGCTAAACCAAATAGAAAATAAAAAATAAACGGAAATAACGTACTATATAATTTGCTGTATACATGTAGTTATTCAAGGTGGAGTCTGAAAAAGTGTGTTTGCAAATATGTTCAGCATTATTAGCAGGCTAACAGTGGTCTATTACGACCGATGCAAATACAAAAATAATGAAAATATAGCACGCAGTGGAAAAACGAATGTATATACTCAAAATATTACAAGCAGTAATACTTACATGTCGAGGAGGATTTCTTCCCCATATTGATAGGCACCTCTTCCACAGAATCTATGCTACAGGGATTAAAAGAATCTCTGTTGTTGTCCTCTTCTGACCGACTTCGGGTGAAAACTACTAAAAAGTCACTTCAAAGTTGCGCGCAGTTTTATTGCGTAAGACCAAATGCGTCATACCAAACGCGTCAAACCAAATGCGTCATCTGCGCATGCCTGCGTAAAATTGTCGTGATATAACAAGTATTGCAGTTACGCTCGCCCTTAAATAGTTAATCCAAGCTTTCAATTACACATGTAAATTACTTTTGGGAAGCTTGTCGTGCCTTCTATTGGATAAAACAATTGTCGATCAAACCAGAATAAAATTGAAAGCGTCACAGCAGTGCTATCAGGAAGGGGGGGTTACGCAGACCTAGTTTCGTTTGTCTAATAGTGTTCCAATGCGCTGTGTATTTTTCAAACGGATTGTCCAAGACAATAAATGACCACGGAATCTTGAAAGGGACATATCTACGCTTAAATCCACGGGAGGATTGCACACGAATTCCATATTTAATAGCAGATATTGATAGTAGAATGGCATTGTATGATTTCACTTGTTTATGTCGGTATTGATTGAGCAGCGATTTGCACCGCTGTATTTGCATACGGTCGGGCTATTGGTGGGTTTATCTGGTTGCTGGACGGAATTCTGATATTATATGATGAATACATATATTTATGAACTCCCAACATAGACGCTATTGCCCACTATGTCACGCATGGGTAGGTATAGGCTGGGTGGGGAGTGCTTGTTAAATGGACTTGCTACGGAAAGATAGTGACACTTAGAAACTACGCATTGGCCAGAAATCGTCGCGAATCGTCTACCAATAAAGTTAAAATACCGCGTTTGGGTTTTCCACTAATAGTTTGGCTGCAGGAGCAACGCGTGTCTCAGTTGCGTAAAACTATCTCGCATGTGAGACAAAATAGACTATCTGCACTAAGGGGTTACCACGCATCTGCTAACACAAACAGTTTTTTTAAAATAAAACTTAATTGCTGCTACTACTACTACTACTACTACTACTACTACTAACCTATACATTTATACACCATGACTTTTTCATGATGTTGTTCTAATAAAAAGTACATTTAAAAAAAAAAAATAATAATGTTCCCCTAAGCACCAAGGCCCTCCATAAAAATTTACAACTGTCACAAAATCATTTATCAATGTGTACAACAACCACCAATAAAATGACATTATGAAACTCTTGAAACAAAACCCCCACACCCCACCCCGAATAATAATACATAATCATAATCATAAAAAACTTTTTTTTTTTTAAATATTTTTTTTTATGCATAATTATATTTTTTGATAACCTAATTAATATTCATAAATTTACCTTTTGACACCATCAATCATATTTTGACAGTAACCAAATCATATTTCTCTCTAATGATTTAACATTTTTAGCCTTTCACAGTGAAGATCCACTGCGCCACTGCTGGCTTTCACAGTGAAGATCCACTGTGCAGTGCTGGCTTTCACAGTGAAGATCCACTGTGCAGTGCTGGTTTTCACAGTGAAGATCCACTGCGCAGTGCTGGTTTTCACAGTGAAGATCCACTGCGCAGTGCTGGCTTTCACAGTGAAGATCCACTGCGCAGTGCTGGCTTTCACATTGAAGATCCACTGTGCAGTGCTGGCTTTCACAGTGAAGATCCACTGCGCAGTGTTGGTTTTCACAGTGAAGATCCACTGTGCAGTGCTGGCTTTCACAGTGAAGATCCACTGTGCAGTGCTGGCTTTCACAGTGAAGATCCACTGCGCAGTGCTGGCTTTCACAGTGAAGATCCACTGCGCAGTGCTGGCTTTCACAGTGAAGATCCACTGTGCAGTGCTGGTTTTCACAGTGAAGATCCACTGTGCAGTGCTGGCTTTCATGACATTTTACAAAAATTAGATATTATGTACATTCACATCAAGAAGAAACAACTGAAGAGAACATTTTTACTGATAATCGTTGGTTTTTTCATCAGCTTCCAGACCGCATTGCAGCAAAGAGACATTCATATACTGTGTTAAAATCTGCTGCACCTGAGGACATGGAGGAATGTTTTTCAAATCTTTTTTCAATGTCTGTTATCAGGTGTAAACTGGGCATTGCTACTGTTGTGTGGAAAGTGCATTGCTTTGTTCAAAGACAGATCAGGACAGTATGGCTTCTTTGATCCTCACTCAAGAACAGCTGATGGATTTTAATACAACATAGTGGTAGCGGCACTGCTATAATGCTCACTTTCAAACATTTCAGTGATGTGATTCAGAGAATTATGATGATATACCAGGCCAGGTCTCATGAAAGTCAATATGAGCTTCTGCCAGTGTCATTTGAGACTGTAGCAATGCTCACAAACAATGTTTATGTATATCATCAAACAGCCGACACTGGGTCCAACGATATTGAATGTCCTACTGTATCCATGCTGACAAACCAGGCTGAAAAAGCAGAGGTACAGGCAATGGAAGTTATCACTCATGTCACACAAGTTAAGCATTCAATGCAAAAATTAAACAAACAGCAGAGAAGGACAGCAAGCAATAGAGAGAAAGCTATGTTAAAGACAAAAATTTAAATTCTAAAAAGAAACAGGCAGAATAAGAAGATTTAATGTTGACAGCACATTCAGGGATAAAAAAATGCGTCCTCATATTATGAAAATTGAAGATAAAGCAACTGCAGTATAAAAAACATAAATATGTAGAAAAAAATTGTCTACCATTTCAATTGGGGAGAAAACTGTTTGTAACTGGCACATATTCACAAGACCATCAGTATTGCCTGAGGCAGAAGGCCTAAGACCATCAGTATTGCCTGAAGCAGAAGGCCTAAAACCATCAGTATTGCCTGAAGCAGAAGGCCTAAGACTATCAGTATTACCTGAGGCAGAAGGCTTAAGACCATCAGTATTGCCTGAGGCACAAGGCCTAAGACCATCAGTATTGCCTGAGGCAGAAGGCCTAAGAGCATCAGTATTGCCTGAGGCAGAAGGGCTAAGACCATCAGTATTGCCTGAGGCAGAAGGCCTAAGACCATCAGTATTGCCTGAGGCACAAGGCCTAAGACCATCAGTATTGCCTGAGGCAGAAGGCCTAAGAGCATCAGTATTGCCTGAGGCAGAAGGGCTAAGACCATCAGTATTGCCTGAAGCAGAAGGCCTAAGACCATCAGTATTGCCTGAGGCAGAAGGCCTAAGACCATCAGTATTGCCTGAGGCAGAAGGCTTAAGACCATCAGTATTGCCTGAGACAGAAGGCCTAAAACCATCAGTATTGCCTGAGGCACAAGGCCTAAGACCATCAGTATTGCCTGAGGCAGAAGGCCTAAGACCATCAGTATTACCTGAGGCACAAGGCCTAAGACCATCAGTATTGCCTGAGGCAGAAGGCCTAAGACCATCAGTATTGCCTGAAGCAGAAGGCCTAAGACGATCAGTATTGCCTGAGGCAGAAGGCCTAAGACCATCAGTATTGCCTGAAGCAGAAGGCCTAAAACCATCAGTATTGCCTGAAGCAGAAGGCCTAAGACTATCAGTATTACCTGAGGCAGAAGGCTTAAGACCATCAGTATTGCCTGAGACAGAAGGCCTAAAACCATCAGTATTGCCTGAGGCAGAAGGGCTAAGACCATCAGTATTGCCTGAGGCAGAAGGCCTAAGACCATCAGTATTGCCTGAGACAGAAGGCCTAAGACCATCAGTATTGCCTGAGGCAGAAGGCCTAAGACCATCAGTATTGCATGAGGCAGAAGGCTTAAGACCATCAGTATTGCCTGAGACAGAAGGCCTAAGAGCATCAGTATTGCCTGAGGCAGAAGGCCTAAGACCATCAGTATTGCCTGAGGCAGAAGGCCTAAGACCATCAGTATTGCCTGAGGCAGAAGGCCTAAGATCATCAGTATTGCCTGAGGCAGAAGGCCTAAGACCATCAGTATTGCCTGAGGCAGAAGGCCTAAGACCATCAGTATTTCCTGAGGCAGAAGGCCTATTTCACTAGTCGTTATGCTGAAGATACCACAAGGAACCCTCACAGATAGGTAAAGGAATGACAAAGCTTTGAGACAATTTTCTAAGTCATATTCAATGCTGCACAGAAAGAATAAATGTAAAAGTGACCCAGTTTATACGATGCTTCACAAGATGCATTATCAGACACGTGCAGAGAAAATACACAAGAAAGACTGCACAACAATACAATTCACAGACAGACAGAAATACACAAGAAAGACTGCACAACAATACAATTCACAGACAGAAATGGCCAACAGTTTAATACAGAATGCCATTGCCTCTTTCAAGCTACGAATACAAATTGGACTCACATATATCTGTCATAGAGCCCTGTTTCCTAATCCCTAATCAGTTACGATCATCGAACTGCGTACACTATGAAAGCAATAACAGATCTGGTTTCCACTTGCTTGACAGGAACATCTGTTCACAGCTATAGTGATGAATGTTCAGATCTTGAGCCATGTACTCCTCGTACACGGAGAAAGGAGTGGAACTGTCACAGCTGCCATGACAATTTGCAGACCGGAAGCATGCCATCCATTGCTGTGATTAATAAATTGCATTTATCCCAAATTCCCCCTGAGCTTTGCGATTTAAATATATTGAGAGACACGTCATAGCCAGGTGCATACCTTTTGCTGAGATAATTACACTTCCAAAAGGTCAACAGAAAGCAATCCATGGCAGTCGTGTGTGTCCTCTCTCAAGAGCAAGCAACAGTTAATGCTTTACCAAGACCTAACTGTGAATCTCAGCTGTTAAGAACAAATGAGTTACAATACAAGGTGTTTTTGTGGTGATTATTGTATTGTATTATAATTTGATTGATTGTTGTTATTGTGCTATTCTTGCCATTACCAGTTACAAACCCTAAATATGAGCAAAACGGAAAAATGTTTGTACATAAAAACATAACCCTTACAGATGAGGCCTCAACCTAAGACCAAACCCTTGATGCTTTGGAACATCATGCACCTGACCTGGAGGATACTGATCCTAGACTCAGTGCATGCTTACAACCGGCAGACATTGGACAGGAGATAGTGACATTTGGTGAAGAAATATTTTGTGTTGCTCCTGCTGAAAACAGGTCGGTCACTTTTTTCAAAACTTGAATCCATGGATTTTCCTGTACAATTTCCCACTGGAAAATACATATTTAATTCTATATTACACTGTAACAGATACCAGACTCGCTAGGATGGAAACAAAGGACTTCTTATAATATTGGGAAGTTCATAAACCCAGGAGATGATCTTCAAACACAAAGTCCAGCTTAACACTGACTTTATTTGCATTATGTGATTAAGTTGCAAAGTACCTGGCCACAATGATAAAACGGTCAAATGAAACATCAAACTATTATAAACCATTTCTTTATTTCATTCTCTCTTTCCCTCCCACTCTCCCTCAACCCTACTAACGACCCACCCACTGTTATGTTCAGGAGAAATCTCCGCACCCTCTCGCACTCCTCCCTCACTACTTCCGCTCTCTCTAAACTTCCTCCTCCCGCTTCCTTTGCGAATATGCATGTTGATGTTGCCACCTCTATGTTTAACTCCTGCCTCTCTCAGTCTCTCAACTCACTTTGTCCTCTTGTCTCCAAAACAGCTCGACCATCACCCCCCTCCCTGTGGCTGACAGATTCTCTCAGATCCAGCAGAACCCTGCTGCGAGCCGCTGAGAGAAAGTGGAGAAAATCCAGATCCCCAGATGACCTGGCCTCCTATCACACTCTGCTGGCAGCCTTCACAGCTACAACTACATCGGCTAAGGCTTCTTTTTTTCAGTCTAGAATTAATGCATGTGTGTCTAATCCACGGAAACTCTTTTCCACCTTCTCCTCCCTGCTTATCCCCCCTCCGCCCCCTTCACCCTCCTCCCTCTCTGCAGATGACTTCCTAACCCACTTCGAGGGGAAGGTGGCCATGATCCGCAACTCCTTCACACCTCAGGTGACACCCCACATCCCCCATACCGAACCCATCGCCACGCTGTCGTCCTTCAAGACTCTGGAGGAGGCAGATGTGCTCCAACTCATGACGCACCAGCGCGCAACCACCTGTGCGCTGGACCCCATCCCTTCGGCAGTCCTCCAGTCAATATCCGCTGAGCTTGTTCCGTATCTGTCTTCTATTATCAACACCTCCCTAACCTGTGGCCATGTTCCTGCTGTTTTTAAGACTGCCCGTGTAACCCCACTCTTAAAAAAACCTAGCTTGGACCCCTCTGATGTCAGGAACTACCGTCCTGTATCTCTCTTGCCCTTCCTGTCCAAAACCCTTGAACGAGCTGTACATAACCAACTGTCTGTTTTTCTCCACCAGAATAACCTGCTTGACCCCCATCAGTCCGGCTTCAGAACCGGACATTCCACTGAAACTGCTCTCCTGGCCGTGACCGAGGCACTCTCCAATGCTAGAGCCTCATCCCTCTCCTCTGTCCTGATTCTACTTGACCTGTCTGCAGCATTTGACACGGTCAACCACAAACTCCTGATCTCTACACTTTCTGAGATGGGCATTTCTGGGACTGCCCTCTCCTGGTTTGTATCGTACCTCACTGATAGATCCTACCAAGTCTCTTGGAAGGGTTCTGTTTCTGCACCCCATCCCCTGTCTACAGGAGTCCCGCAGGGATCTGTACTTGGTCCCCTGCTGTTCTCCATTTATACAAAGTCTCTTGGTTCAGTAATCAATTCACATGGCTTCTCATACCATAGTTATGCTGACGATACTCAACTCTTCCTTTCTTTCCCTCCCTCTACCCAACAGGTGAAGGAGAGGATATCTGCTTGTCTGGCCGACATCTCTGAGTGGATGACTACCCATCACCTGAAGCTCAACCTCGACAAGACAGAGCTCCTCTTCATGCCATACAAAACCTCCCCGCTACTTGACCTCTCCATCACCGTTGACGGGACCGTGGTGGCTGCCTCCCGCTCTGCAAAGAACCTGGGGGTGGTCCTAGACGACCAGCTGGACTTCAAAGACCACATCAGGGCGACGGCACGGTCCTGCAGGTTCCTCCTGTACAACATCAGGAGGATTCGACCGTACCTGACCACCTATTCCACCCAGCTTTTGGTCCAGACCATGGTCACCTCACGCCTGGACTACTGCAACTCCCTGCTCGCAAGCTTACCAGCCTGCGCCATACTCCCTCTTCAACTGATCCAGAACGCAGCTGCCCGGCTTGTGTTTAACTCCCGAAATTGTCACCCCCCTGTTGAGGTCACTCCACTGGCTGCCAGTTGCAGCTAGGATCAGGTTCAAAGTTCTGACCCTGGCCCACACTGCAGCTAATAGGACAGGCCCCGTCTACCTGCAGGACCTGATCCAGACCTATGTTCCTGCTCGACCACTTCGCTCATCTACAGCAGGGCGCCTCGCACTTCCCCCCCTCCGTGTCAATGGCACTCGCTCCTCCCGACTGCGGAGCTTTTCCACCCTAGCTCCCCAGTGGTGGAACGAACTTCCCATTCCCCTACGCTCAATACCAACCCTGCCTGCTTTCCGTCGTGGCCTGAAAACACACCTTTTCAGGCTCCACCTGGACTAATACTTATCTAGGACCTCATGGTATGTCTTCTTGTTGAACTGTGTACTCAAGTTTATACTATTTAGAATAGAATTGTAGTAGAGATGATTTACCCAGTTCACTGTGAACTGCACTGTGTTCGTTACTAGGGATAGCTGATACTGTATGGGAAGAATGTGCTTTCTTATCTGTTCTGTAGTTACTTCGATGACCTTTCTATATGCACTTACTGTACGTCGCTTTGGATAAAAGCGTCTGCTAAATGACTGTAATGTAATGTATTGTTATAAACTCTTATCTGAAACTGTGCTGAGTTCACCTATGTTTTTACGTATGTGTGCTGTGTGGGCTATTTTACTCAACCATCTAGGCCTCCTAATTGTTCCAATTATTTTGAATGTAAGCTATTTGAGTATATAAAACATGATAGTGGCCTAATCTTCTTCTGAATACACTATACGGGTAAAACAAGGTTTTATCTGTGCCTAATCTTCTTCTGAATACACTATACGGGTAAAACAAGGTTTTATCTGTGTAACAAGTGATTCATTCTGCAGAAGAACAGGCCACTGTCATGTTTCTCATTCTCAAATAGCTCACATCCGTAATAACAGAAACAATTATAACTTATGATTGAAATGAGTAAATTAAATGGCGAGGAAAGAGCTCAACTTATTTTTCCACAGTGCGGAGACCAAACTCGATTCAGTAATGAAACATGGGAGAACCAAATAACCAGCACATTAGTAAAAAACATAGATCAACTCATTGCAGTGTCAGATTAAATTTTGTTGCCAATGTTGCACTGTTTTGGTTTGAGTTTGATTGTGATTGAAATTTGCTCCGTTGCCACAAAGTTGCGTAGGCTACCGCACCTTTAACTGTGAAAACACTTATATGATAATGGGCCATGTTTCAGAAGTACTGAGTTTGAGTCCTCTATGAAACAGAATGGCAGCAGCTATGTGAGGTCTGGCAGAAAGGGCAGTCCAAACCTTCAATGGGGAATGAAGATAATGAAGAGGACACCATCCAAACCAAACTGTCCACATGTCTTTTCAGCTGCGTGTCCTGTACAACACATGCAAGGACCCGCTAAACAGGTTTTGGTTTAACGGACCAGGTTGTATTATATTGTGAAAGATAATGTGGCTGGTATAATGTTAAAAATGGAAGGTGATTTTCTGAGCCACTCTGGTCAGTGGGTGAAAAAGTTCATTTCATTCTCTGGATGGGAGTATAAAATAAAGAGATTTATGTGGAAAAGCAGTCAAATTTGTAACATTCAAGAAAAACATTTACACCGTTTTATTTATTGTGCATTTGCTTAACCATTTATACACTATAATCTGTGGTCTGCAAATAGATATCTATTCATTATTCATTGTTACCTTTTCCCCACTTAATAGGAATTGCAGCATAAAGTTGATTGTATTGATGCAAAATGTCCCAAAAACGTCACTGAAGTGTTTAGAGTCATAAAAGCACCCATTTGAATGAATCAAGTCATTCATAAATACAATTCCTTTTTCAATAAAGGTCAACCAAAATAAAGGTTTTCTTTTTATCTGACATAAGATTTCACTTTGTCTTTCAGGTGGATAGTATTGGAAGTGTAACCATGCTGAAGGCTTTCTAAAATTTTGCGGTATGTCCAGCTTCTATTTACATTACATTACATTACAGTCATTTAGCAGACGCTTTTATCCAAAGTGACGTACAGTAAGTGCCAACAGAAACGTCATCGAAGCAACTACAGATATGAAAGCACATAAAGTAGCAGCTATCCAGATATAGTTTCTGAATCCATGAGGTTTTCAATGATTGATTGAGAGCTTCAATATTAATTAGATATTGTGTAGCCCCCCTCTATAATGAGAGTTATTGTTATGTTTCAGGTTTACCATTCCATAAAAACCTAAAAATCTTTAGCCTCATATTGCTTATGAAACCCCTGTTCAGGTGAAGGTAGGGATCACAATAAGTACACCAATTGACACACCACTAAGGTGCTTATTATGGTCACTCTATCATACCAAGGCAGCAGTATCTTATCAATCTTCATTCATCTATTATGGAAGATAACTTTCACCAAATTAGCCATTTTGTTCTGGTAATCCCGAGCGTATGCACAGGATCCATATCCATCGCTGGAGCAGAATAAAGCAGCTTCATATTGCAGTATTTTAGATTTAGTGTAGGTTTCCCTGGCTACCGACTTCACATTCCGGCAGACCTGTATTACTGTCAGTTGATACCCCCTTTCTTTGTTCGACTGCATTTTTGTGTCTTAACATGTTCAAATCTGTTGTGAAACTTGCCTGAGGACTTCATTATGAAATTAGACACCAGTTTATGGCCCTTTGTTACATGGTTTTGGTTGGATTGCTGTGGAATGTTGCACTGGCTGCTGGGACCTCAGAATTGCTCTTTGCGACGGCATTTACCCATCTTTGCTCCAAAAGGAAATTATTCTATAAATGATTGTGTTTCCTGTAAACTCCATTTTGTGCCAGTGGTTTCATACCAGTGAAGCACTGTATAGTGAGTTGTGTGTATAGCAGTCTAACTGCGATATTCTAACCACGGCTTTAATGCCAACCACAGGATTCATTTATCTGCGCTTTTCATTTTGTAAACCATTTTACCAACCATGGCCTTAAGTTTTACATATCCACGGTTCAGTTAGTAAGTTCAATATTAAATCAAGTTTTATATGAGTTAACTGACTGTGTGAAGGTTCATTATTGTGGGTGTGTCTTGTAAAATAGGCGTAACCAATAGAAATCTTGTTTCTCAAAGAGTAGGTGTGTCCTGTGGAAGGGTGTCACCTGTTTCAGCAAATAAAAGCTGAGTGTTCCTCTCCGAATGACAGGAAGGACCTGGGCTGCATTCCAATCGCATTTTTTAGCCGTCCTATCTACTTGGTCCTCGTCTGACCCGGAAATCGATCGAGGTCCGCCATCTTTAAGGACATCCCAAACCGCTAAATGCTCCACCGAGGAGCGAGCAGTGGGGAAAGAGGAGGCTCCCGGAGAATTCTTCAGTGAGGAAACACGAGTGCAGCCTTTGTGGAAGTCTTTACTCAGAACGCGTGACGTGTTTCATCACATCTGCCACACTGCCACAGTTGAAAACATGGCGGGACCTCTCGTACACAAATGTAAGTGCTTATCGTTCCTTTCTATTTAATTTATAAAGCGCTTTCATTTATAATGTCACTCGTTCTTTCGGACAAACGAAAGGCAAGTTTATTCATGAAAAAAGAGACAACAAATATTGTAGTTCAGCGTGTAAGCGTAACATTTAGGACATGTTTCTGTCCCATATAGTTGTTTGTTAGCTAACGTTACTGCATAGGAAACGCAAGCTTCAATTAACCCATGTCCTTTCAAAACTGTATACAATTTTATATTGTACGCTATGCAATAGGCTATGTTACGTTTAGCCTATGTTCACACTGTTGAATGCATCCCGGCAAGTAGGCTAACTGAGAAATAGGCTCTACAGTCGCTGCTCGATTTCCAGTGTAACAACTGAAACATGAACACGCAGCTGCTTTGCGTTTAAAATATATTTTTCCTCACTCTTGTATGACAGAAATAATGTTATTTCAGTCTATGTTATTGCATTTGCTGTCTTTGACTGATGAAATGCACATTAGGCTAGCTTATTAGGATAGGCTACTATTTTGCATCATGTAGCCTACTTACATATGTCATGTCTGAATTATGGGCTTGTGAAGCCCCTTGACACATGCCGTTGTGATTTAGGGCTATACACAGACATTACTAGCTGGTTTTTACTTGCAGGTCTGTTGTGTCATTTACAGGGACAGATGAGAGCACCCTCAGCCTCATTCGGCTGAGGTGTGAGAACGAGCAACTGTTTACAGGGGAGGGGCATGTAGCAAAGAAAGCTTGGGGGTGAGTCATTAGTGACATTCTATAATGTGTGATGTCACATAGAACTAAAATATGTTACACAGAAACATTGGCAATAAGCCATTTTTTATGTTCTTGCAGGACCATGTCACTGTCCATATTGGTGTTCCTACATGTCATAGATTAATGTTGACGGAATCACTCCTCAGCACCATGATTCATGTCTTGTGTTGAAGTAGTTAATTGTATGCAAATGACAACTTCTGATATCCCTAATGTAAGTGTGATGGCAAGAGGCATGCCTGCCCCTGTAAATGGATAACACATAAACATGTTATGGCATGGCAGTAATTGTTGTAGGGCACTTGGGTATGGTATGGTAACATGTGTTGTTTTCCTCAGTGAAATTCGTCTGCAGATGGGCCTACAGGGCCAGGTGAGCCCCGCCCAAATTGCAAAGAAATGGGACAACCTCAAGCAAAAATATAAGGTGAGGTTCAATTTATGATGTTTTTCCTTTGCGAATTTGTAGTTTCTATTGCATACTGAAACAAAATTATGCCTGTGCAATAGGCTCACAGCTCACCTTCACCCTTGCATCTTTCCTTGTAGGCACTCAGATGCCCTGCTACAGAGACGGAACAGACAGGGGAGAGGCCACAGCAGCCACATGGCCATGGTTTAATGCAATGCATGAGGCCATCGGGGGGAGGCCATCTATTGATCCTCCTGTCCTGATGGATTCATGTGTTTCAGAAAACCTGGCACATGTGGCTGATGAGACCTCAGATGGCACTGGCTCATCTCTTCCTGGATTTGTGGTGGTCACTTGTAGCCGGGCGTGTGTGGAGGAGGAGGAAGAGGATGCACAGCCTGGCTAAAGGCTGTGCCTGTCCCACACCCCCCAAAAGGAGAAGGACCGGTGAGGGAGCCGTTCTGCGGTTCCTGAAGGAAGATGCTGCCAGAAAAGAGGAGCGATTCAAGGCCACACTGGAAAGCTCTAATGAGTTTGAGAAAATGCTTAATAAAATGTAAATAGTTCACAAGTGTTTGTCAATTTGTTTTTTACGTGTGTTTTTACATTTTAAGATATAGTTTTCATCTGAGTGCCCCCTTCAGCAGCACAAAACTATTTGGGAGAAAAGAAACACACAAATACTAACAATTTTGCTGATCGTGTAAGCTTCAGGAGGGTAATACCTAGGCTATTTCTGGCTTATCGGTCTCTCGCTCTTTACTGGTAACTTCAAGTGAATGTCTTCCTTTTTGTAAATTCTAAGTAGTCAGCCTACATTCATTAATGAATGATTTGCAGTCATTATTCTAATTTACTGTTTTTATTTTACTGAAATGATGTACTCTTAGGCCTGAATTAGAGTTTGTTTTGACTTGTTGCTTCCACCAGGTTACTGTCCTATTGACGAATTATGCGATTGAATTGAGGATTGTCATTTCTAATAATTATGAAATGATGTTAAATATATTTTTACTGCAGGATAAGTGAGTGGTTCTAGCACGCAATATCGCCTGTGTTCAGTATTCAGAGTGCTGAACATTTAAACAAGGAAGGGCATTGACCGTTGGAAACACTGGATTCAGAAAATAGACATTTTACAGAATCCTCACTTCCCCGACAGGTGGTTGACATACATTGGTGTCAAAGTGGTATGCTTATAGTGTGTTTTGAAATAAATAAAGGTAATGAAAAAGTGGCACAGAAAAGATGTATGAAACTGATATGTTAGTATCCATAAGTGATTTTATTAACACTAACATAACAAATAAAACGTGGATTAACACTGGACAGAAAGAGGGGCTGCAAGGGAGAATATACAAACATAACAAGAAACGGAGACACTAACAAAAAGTTCTCCTGTATAAATAATATTTCAAACAATTGCCAAATTACATATAATCATGTTCATTCAGTGCTACTGGACACATATTTGGAGCAGACGGTTGCCCCGCCAGTCGGTCTCGCCGGCCATGTCCGCTTTTTTCCCCCCTCACTGGACGTGGTGGAGCCACACCAATATCACCAACATCCTCGACAACCTCAAGGATGTCCCCCTTTGTCAGGCAGATGTTATGGAGCATGGCACATGCGGTGATGACCGTGGGTACAAAGGTGTGGTCCACCTCCAGAGCCTTGAAGAGCAGGCACCTCCTGGACCCTTAAGTGGTGTGCCCAGACAACGCTCCCCCATGCGGCAGTAGCATTATCAATGCTTCCATGGAGCCATGGCTCAGACGGTAGTCCTCCATGAGGTCCTGGTCCCCATTAAAGTAAAGCTGGAGCACTGGCACAGTGGCATTTTCTTGGGCATAATGCCCAGCTGTTGGATCGTCGACCTAAAAAAGAATGAAATTAAAAACATGGTGTGTACATGCAGCCTACAGTTCACACAAGTTGATTGATTAACACCAAACCACAGTAGCCAAATGTATAGTTTGTAGTCCGACATGCAGGTAAATGTGTGGTATTATAGAACATGCAATTACTATGTGTGCATGACATAACTTTGCTGTATATTTATCCAGGTGAATTCTACTCCACCCACTGTTAAAAGTGCTTCATGCTTATCAATGTCCATGTTTGATCAAGAGCACTGTCTTATGACTACTGTTGAGAATACGTGATTCTTACCTCACTTAGGAACAGGACGGAGCGAAGCAGTCGCGATCCCCTGAACTGGCAACGTCACCGTTCCCGCTGAAGCCGGTGCCATGCGTTTATGGCGAACGCTAGGTTCATTGCGGAAATGTTGATTGCGTACAGTAGCAGACCAGTATACTAGCCTATTGAAGTCGCCGATCTAAGTTTTGAAATCAGTATCTGTCGCTTATATACCATCAGATCATACATGCTTAATTGTTGATTCATTAATTAAACGGCATCAGC